>KK903874.1:0-31811 GCA_000696445.1 Aquilaria agallochum
TTGTTGTTGTTTTTGTTCTTGTTATTATTATTTGAAACATATTATTATAACTAATGGCATTATTATCATTATTGTTATTAAAAAAATAAGTATTGTTATTATTATTATTATCATTGTTATTATTACCCACCACATAATATAATTAATTTTAACAATTAAGACTAACTCACTCAAACTAAACTCTAATTCAACTATAAACCATGAAAATATAGCAATAATAAATTCAAACAGCAATCTATATCAACAAATTAAAATACATATTTTTAAACTACAATTAAATACCACAAATAAATTAAATAACACAAATTCAAAATTTTCCTAATTAACTAAAAATACTCAAAAATTAAAAAGAATTAACAGAAAATTAATGGAAAATACCAAACTCAAATTTCCAGGGAAATGTAGGAAGCACATTCATAATACATGAATTTTAATAACCAAAAAAATAATAACAAACATTTTTTCCCTAAAAATCAGAGATATTTTTGGATAAACTAAGGAAAAAAATGTACCTCTTACAACTTCACAAGTAGAGGATGCATAATGGCCAACCTTGAAATCTCAGAGAAGAAGGTAAGAACTGAAACAATGGAGCTAAAAAACTTAATCTACACAAAATCATATTATATATTTAAATACGAACAAATCCATGAAAAAAAAACCCATACCCAAACAGCTTGGCACCAGATCTACCAAGAAGGATGCATTTGGACGAAACCCAGACAGTTGATGAGCTCCGACGGCAGCAAAAGGACCAACCGGGCCAACAAAGGACTAGGAAGGTAGAAAGAGAAATCAGAACCCGTAATGCATCTGGAGGAAGAAGGAGACCATTTATAAAAATGGTTTCCAACAACCTAGCCGTTGGTAACCTGGCTCACATATCAAGCCTAAACACCCCTCCAGCATCTACCAACGTGTGCACATTGTATAACAATACTAATGGTTCTGCCTGTTGGTAATTACCAACGGCCAGACTGTTGGTAAAAAAGTCGTTGGAAAAACGCTAAATTTTAGTAGTGGTTGCATTTTATAGAATATGCATAAATTAAATTAAAATTAAATGTATTAATTATTGAATTTAAAAAGTATTATTAAAATTTTTAGTAACTAAAAATTTAATTAGACATTTAAAAATAAAATGTTAATTATGAGTTTTAGTCATTCAAACTTTTGGCGTTGAAAGATGATCAATGACTTAGAAGATAGGAATGAGAATCCAATTACTTAAATATATGAAAATCATAAGTTTGAGGTTCTCTACTTAAACACCTAAAGCCAAATAAAATTATATTCTAACACTCAGAGCCAATTCGGTTTAATTTAAATTAAACTGACTTCCTTTTACCTTTATATCTTTTTCATCTGAAACTAATTTCATTTGAAAGTCAATATTATGTACATATAATAATCTATTTGAAATTAAATTTCCATTATGTTGTCAAATTTTAATGAATTTTTATTTTTTTAATGCCTTAAATTAGAAAAATTTATAAAAATTTAGTAAGGTTACAAAAATTGTATTTTCAATGGATTATTATAGCTACATAATATTAAATTTTAATTAAAATTAGTTCAAGGTAAAAAGGATATAAGAATAAAAATAAGTCATTTTGGAGTCAATTGACGTCAATTCTTTTTAACTTAAGTCAACTGACTTATTTTTACTTTCACATTTTTTTCTTGAAACTAATTTTATTTGGAAGCCAACATTATTTAGACAGAGTAATCTATTTGAAAGTAAATTTTTATAATGTTGTTAAATTTTTATGAATTTTTTTTAATGCCTTAAACTTGAAATTTTCTTTAAAGTTTAGTAAGAATACAAAAATTATATTTTTAATGGATTATTGCAATTACATTATATTGAATTTTAATTAAAATTAGTTCTAGATAAAAATGATATGAGAATAAAAATAAGTCAATTAACTTAAGTTAAAATGAATTAGATGGTAAAGTTCAAACAAACTGGGTGTCAATTTTTTAGATATGGACATGTGAGGACTAAAAAGTTTAAAAATTACAAATGATGCATCAAATAATGCTAAGAGAAGTGGGCAAGGGGAATGGATGAGTGTTGGCCTTACATGTTTAATATTTCACGTTAACTTTCCCTTTCATCTTTTAGAAAATTTAACAAAGTCTTAAATTTCTTTTGTTTTTCATTTAAAACGAAGAAGAACAAAATAGAAAATTTTTTAAAAATGTAAAAGTAATTTGGCACTGTGTTAAGAAAATAAAAGTCAACTTAAGATCGGAGTAAAGGATTGTATTTTCTCATAATGCGTTTGATTTAGGTGGTAGGTGATGAGATACAACCCACCTCCTTATAAAGATTCAGTTCAGTTTTGTTTTACACTTTTGAGTACTTAACTAAATCAAGGAAAAAATATTCAAGTACCCACAATTTTTAAAAGGCCAAAATGCGTAGTTCGCCCCTCAACTTTGTCAACTCAAGCGAGTTAATCCTTTCTAAATGACTCAGTGCGACTTAGTCCCTTAACTTTGCAAAATATAACGAGTTAGTCCCTGACTGGATGAAATGACAAACGGCGTTTGTTCCTCCATTGTCAGCCCGTGGCGGCGTCTCCCCAAGAGTCATGCAACAATTCCCCAGTTTCATCCATAGTGAGGCATCATCTAATAGCTACATCATTGAATCAATTGTAGAAACATCAACGATTCCCCGTTTCGGAATAGCAGCATTGTCAAGCCAATTGCATGTATCGTTGAAGTTGCTCTGGTTAAAAGACCCAACCTCCGCCACCCGATGCACCACTCCGTAATGCGATATCTATCGGCACCTGCCTCACTGTCAAGGGCGTTGAAGACATCCTCTGTATTCACTTTATCGTCGATTCTAAGAAGGAGGAGTGGATCAATTCAATTGGCAGACGAGTTTTCTCCTTCCTTCGCCACTACTTCAAATCCCTTCGGCAGATAGCCCGCTTCTGTCCTCCAGTAGATGAAACCCCTCAAATCCCTCCGCAACTACATCAAATCCTTCCAGCAGATCAGCTACTTCTGCCCTCCAAGAAACGAAACGCCTTAAATCCCTTTGATAGACTAGCCGCCTTTGTCCTCAAGCGAGCCGCCTCTGTCTCCGTGACTTTAACGCCATGTCAGCTTAAAAGACGCTTTCCATCACATCTAAGACTAATTCGTTTAGTTTAGTAAAGTTAAGGGACTAACATGCTTAATCCAAAAAGTTAGAGGACTAACTCGCATTGAGTCAAACAAAAAGGACTAACTCGTTCAAGTTTGTCAAGTTAGAGGACCATTTGTGCATTTGGCCTTTTTAGAAAGCACAGCTAACAAACTAACTTGCGTTGTTGCAACCTGGTTAATTAGAATCAGTTAGTTGTTAATGGGTTGAGTCAACTCTTCGGTTTTCCAAGTTGGTTTGAACACCATGCATAGTTGATACACATTTTGCCAAAGCAAAACCCAACAGTATTAAATGCCCAACGACCTAAGAATTATAGATTTTGGTGGTTATTTATAAATAATTTCAAGATTTTCAGGCGACTATTTATGGTCTTAAAAACTTGAATGATTTTTGTGTTTTCCTTTCATAAGCATTCAAAGCTAGCCCCAAATATTAGATTTAGATGCGTTATTAGGCTTTCGTCAGACCTAGTTTCAATTCGGTCTATATTCGCTTGGAAAACGCAATCGATATATAGATTCAAAGTTATTGCGCCCCATTGTTCAAAATCTCATAAATTCATTAAAATATTTGAGTTTGATATGAAAATTTAAAAAAGAGAAGTATTTATGTATTGTTTTCATTTTTTTCGTTATTTATTACATGTAAACAACAAAATTAAAAAAAAAGTAAATATTCAAATATTAGTTTGAATTGTAATATGACAAAGTAATGTCCTGAATATGAAAATATTGTAACAATTTAGAATAGTAAAAAATAATAAATTTTGAAACTTAGTGCATTTGAAAATGTTGCAAACAAATTATGCATAGAGAGAGAGAAAGAGAGAGATTTTTATTCTACTTTTTTATGACATGTAGTTTTTATTAAATATTTTATTTACTCACCAAGCATCTAGCTCTTAATGAACAAGGGTGTGTGGAATACTTCTCATTTTACACCAAGTTTTTGTGCGGGCAAGATGTTCCACGTATTTTGGTGGTCCTTATTAGCTCAAGAGCAACAGATGACTTGATCATATGGCACTTTAATAATCATGGTGAATATTCGGTTAAAAGTGTGTACCATATGCTCTAACAATGGAGCAACTCTGAAGTCGTTGTATTGGAAAAGTTGATATGGTCAACAATATAGGGGTCATGGGTCTTCAGTAAAAGAAAGATCTTTATGTGGCAGCTTTGCCTTACTAGGGCCAATCTTCACCAACAACACATTATAGACGAGCTGATCTGCCCTCGGTGTCAACATGGCAAGGAAACCACAATGCATATAATGAAGGATTGCAGAGTGATGTGAATGGTATGGTAGGCATAGGGGCTTTTCTTTATCATAGAGAATGATTGTTTACAATGGTTTCATGGGCACCAGTTCAATGACCACTAGGACTGTTTATTTATCACAGCTTGGACTATATGGTTCTTTCGCAATAAGGTGGTCCATGACGACACCAAGTTCGATCTACCATCCCTTTGCTAGCAAGTTGATCAAAGTTGCAGTGATGTTCGATGCCTGATCACATTCTCATGGGAGATGCACTCGAATTTGAGATGGCAAAGACTAATGGTTGGTTGGTGGAAACTAAATACAGACGTTGCAGTAGAGGAGGAAGGAAAAATGAGGGTAGTTGCTGTGATCCACAATGAGCAAGGCTGTTTAAAAGCAACACTAGCTACACCAGTGCAAGGATCTTTTGGGCCTTTCTATACTAAATGCGTGGCTTTAAAGGAGGTTGGTGCGTGACTTCCTGCCCCAAAAGGTAATGGTGGAGTTAGATATGTTGGAGGTAGTTAGGGCATTGAAGAGTTCTTTGTCCTATTAATTAGAGGCATTTGAGGTATTTAAATTGGCAAGAGAACTATTATCGAAGATTCTTGCCTGGATGATTTCTCATTGCTTTCGAGAGGCAAAGTCTTTAGCTCATTGTCTTGTGAAAATTGGCTTTACAAAGAACTCTTTTGTTTTGTGCACAAATTCTTTCCTGCAAGAGATTGCTTGTACTACTACCCATGAGGCTTCGATTAAAGCTATAACAAACTGAATGAACACGAACGAGAATTATTTGTGTTTGTTCGTGACATGGCCACCCTTGGCCTTGCCCATGAATCATATGAAAACGGATCTCACGGTGGTTGCAATTGGATAGTTATATATGTGCGCAAATTAAAGCTTTATAAAACTAGTTGATTAACCTAGAAAATGCAAGATGCATGCTCACTTAGCTTTGGCTTGAGTTCATGGAAACCATAAAACATTCCCTTGGCCAAGGCCCTTTCTATAGAAATCAAGTTCAAATAGTGAAAGCACATATAATTAACATTTGTATTATCATTACTACACATAATAACCATGTGAGGGCACTCAACAAAAGTAGAATAAGGGACACAGAAGGCAACTAGGCATAAACATGTACAAGACTCTATTGAGATCCTCCTAACTAACTCCCACCTTGGAGATGAGTCCCAATGGCGAGTTGCAAAAGTCTATCCACATACTGCTAGCCTCTACGGCCAAGAAAATACTATAGTTAGTACTGTTACTTCTTTGACAAGTAACTAAGAAAACTAGAATCATAAAGATTCCCATAGCATTATACCTGTAACAAAAGACTACCACAACAACCCTCAGCAGTTATCGGGCTCAACACAGTCAAAAACTGCACAACATAAGATAAGGGAGTGAGAATTTACAATTATCAATAAGGGGCCTTCACCTGTAAGGAAAATGCTAAGGACAATACATATATTATCATATGCAATCTGCTGTGAGCTTGTACAGGTGGGGCTAAACCTATGCGCACACATTTCAGTCCCTTAGGGCTAGTCATCTACCTAGTCCTAGAACTACAAGACATTACCTTGTCCTTTAGCAAGCTTAACTTGCTAGCCTAACTAGTAATAAATCACCAGTTGAAACTCTCTCTTATGTTGTACAGGGGCACTATGGTGAGACTATTGTAACTTAGGCCATAAAGACCTTGTAGACTGGGTGCACTAAGGTCATACCTTGCAACCTCATGGCTAACCACACGGCTAGGTCGCTAAGAGTACTAAATCTCTCACCCAAGCTAGTGATATCTAGTTGTGATCATTTGAAAACTTAGTTCCTTGCTTATGGTGGAAGTAACCATAAAACTATATAAAATTCAAGAAAACTTCTAAGTCTTAAAGGAGTTTTAAAAACCTCAAAGTATTCTCAGAATACTTTGACCCTAAGGTACCTTGAGAACCCCCTTAGACCTCCCCTTGAACCTTTTAGAAAAATTTGAAATTTTCAGTCACCATGCCTGTGGCGACGTATCGCCACAATTGTCGACGTGCTGTGAGTTTTTGTGGTAGTGGTGATGGGTCGTGGGAATTGGTATCTATTAGTGACGTGTCATCAATACTGTGAAAACCCAGAAAATTTCAGGTTTTGCTGCTATGAATTTTGGACATTTACCAAACATATCAAACATGATTGATTAGTCTCCAAACTTCACATACATGTAAAACATGTCGTATAGATCACAACCAACTATCACAAGTCAACCTATGATGCATTTAAATATCATTCCATTTCTCACAAACCTCATAGTCCATCATTATCTAACCTTGCCCAATAACTAATATTATTGCTAGAATTACTTGCATTCATTAAGCAAACTCATTCCAATAGCATCAATTACGCTTAAAAATATAACTCCCTTACCTCAAATTCAAGTTACAAGAAAGATTCAAGCTGCTCTTCCACTCAAACCAAGTTCCGCAAGTTCTACCTAAGTTCCAAATAATCAAAGACATATAACACCAAATTGCTAACTCCTAACCAAAACTCAAGCTTCCAAACAACTAATAAACAAGAAGTCACCAAGAACACACTTGTTATATCATATCAAAAATAGGGAGTGGCTGGAAACGTGATTTAAAGCTTCAAAAACATAAAATTCCTCTTGAATCAAACTCCCTTTAGCATATAAACCTTTGGTAGCTTCAAATTTTACCAAGAACACTTGATTTTGGTCTTGAATGCATGGAGAAATGGTAAAGGGAAGGATGAACTAGGATTTGAAGATGGAAATGGCAGCCATTCCTCACCTTTACCAAGTTTTATACCCCTTTTAAAACCAAGCCACCAAAGTATTGAAAAAGTTACAAATAAACTCTCTTCTTTTAGGTAATCTTAGTCAACCTTGGTCAAATCTTGTTTATTTCTACTAAGTTTGGCTTGAAGTTAAAAGTTAGGTTATAAAACCTCATTTTTTTAACTCTCAGGACATGGCCCGATACTTCAAAATGAAAAAATTACCATTTTTCCCCTGACTTCTTTTTGGTGTCACGACTCCTCAGAACTTAGTGAGTTTGTCTAAAATACTTAATCTTGCTTAATTAACTTGAAATAAGGCACTAAACCATGAATTTAATCAATTTTACCTCCCTCAACTGAATTTTCCACTAGGAGAACCATGACAGTTCATTTAGGTTTTTAATGAACACGAACACGAACATGAACGCACCTTGTTCATGTTCGTTCATTTGTTTAGTGTAAGATGGTTGTTCATGTTTGTTTGTATTTATTTGTGAACAAACAAACTCATTCGTGAACAACAATATAGAAACACGAATGTGTTCATGAATGATGTATATAATATGTTCGTGAATGATTTAAATGAACATAAATGAATGATCATAAACGAATGAATAGATATATTACTACACATAATATATTAATAAATAACAAATGAACAATGAACAAATGGATAAATAAATTAATAAACATAAATAAATAATAATTGAACTGTTTATGAACGTAAATGAACAAACATAGTCTTGTTCCTGTTCGTTTATTTAAATAAACAAACCAAAAATTGTGTCCGTATTTTTTCATTTAGCTTAATAAATGAACATAAATAAACTTTTGTTGAATGGTTTACTAAATGTTCTATTTGTTTATAGCCCTAGCTTTAGTTTCTAGTATGAAGTCTTAGGAATATTTTCATAAAAAAAGAAAGTTTGCACATCAAATAAAAATATATATGTTTGGGTTTCCACTATGTTTTAATAAAAAAATAGGTGAATCAGTCACACGTTATTGGGGCTACTCATTGTTTGGGAGGCTAGCCGTAAGAAAGCAAAGTTAGGGGGCCAGGATGACAAAGAATATTAACTTAGGGACTTAAATTCTGTTGTTATGTAAAAGCACACTATTATTCTACAAGAGAAACATTTTAGAATAAACTTGATTTAAAAAGGAGAAAAAAGAACAAAATAATTATACTGTCTATTAATTGTCAAAAAATTGTCATTGTATTTAAAGATAAAGAGAAAATTAAAAGGATTTTTTGAAAATATAGTTGAAGATTTATTTTGTAATAAGTAGAGATAGACGTATTTAATTGCAATTCTACTTTTGAATTGAAGGCATTGAAACTTTGATTTTTCTTTCTTTCTTTCTTTCCTCTTTTTTTTCTTTTTTCTTTTGATCAAACATCGAAACTTTGATTGTGCGCTTACAAAGCATTCAACTCATTAACGAGAGGGAAGGAACAACTTATTATGTAAAGTCCTACGCTGGGGAAATTATTACGTAGACTAAGCCAAAGACAAACTCCTCTTAAAATGCATTCGCTAGCTAGTTATATTTATGACAAATAAAATATTCACTAGATAACACAAAAATACTTGAAGGGATTACATAGGCCTCACTTATTTAATTAAGGATTTGTCACGTGTTCTCAGGTCGCAACAGTAACAAATTAATTAAGAACATGATGACTAGGTACAAAGCCTAGCTAGTTAAAACAAATCATCATTCGACAATATGCTAAACAAATATTTCTAAACGATTCCTTTAGCATGTCGACCTAGCTAGCTAGGAATTAAGAAAACAGAAATCAAGGCAACTCCCAAGTAAATATTGGCGGTGAAATAACAGATAATAGATAAATGAATAAAACATTATTATGACGACGGCTGGTTGAATGGAGCTACTCATTCCGACGTCTAACACGATGGCATGTCAGACGGCGGTGCCGTGATTTTGGCATCCTTTGAATTCCCGTTCCTGACGATGAATACCGTGTCCATCCCCCACACGGCATGGCGGTCGAAGTGGCAGTGCATAAACCATACCCCTGTTTCGGATGAAAATGTTAAGTATTAATCATTACCTAGGCATCAAGTGCTTAATTTTGCTTCAAATTTTTTCTTCTTTTATTTTTTCTTTTTCAAGTGAATGTCTATTAATTACCTGGGTTGTTTGCTCTGAATCGGATGGTGGTCCATCCATTCACCGGAACAGCGATCGTGTTCATGAGTGGCGGATCCACAAGATTATAGCTCGCTGGATCCGTCTCGTTGTTAAAATTCCCCAAGCCCCACCCCACCACATAGAAACTCGACCCATGAAGATGCATTGGGTGATCAGATCCACCCAATAGAGCCGTCCCTTGAAACACAATTTCTACTGTCGAATTATACTTGAGCACCCTCACCTGCGTTGCCTGCTTTGGCGTCGCCAGGTACGTTGGCAGACTACTTGACGTGTAATTGAAAACCAAGGGTGGATAAGCCGGAAATGCCGTACCGAAAACCCCATTCTCTTGATTATAATATGCCTGCAATATGTCCGTTGTGGGAAGCACGAAGCTCAGGTTATTTATGCTCGAAGAGAGACGGAAAGGCCCGCTGCATGAATTGCACGGCAACGTGTTGACAGAAATCACATACATGGACCGGTAGTCAATCTCGGTCGGGACATTGATAGGGTGGTCTTTGTCGGCCAGGCTCCTCAGGGTAAAGGTAAAATTGGTCGACGCCGTAACGTTTTGGTAGTAGGGGAGAGTTGGGAAGATCGGAGTGGAGGAGGCATTGTAATTTCCGGCGTATTTTAGGATTGCGGTGGTGGTGGTATTGTCGATGCTGTTTGCAGCGCCGTTGTAAACCTTGGCGGCCATGTAATAGTGGTTGCGGGTTTGATTGGCTTTTAATAGGACGTCGATGGTTTGGCCGGGGGAGATAGTGAGATAGTCACTAGTAAATGGCTTGACGTAGCTTCCGTCGGAGCCGACCACTGTCAAGCTGTGGTTGGCAATGGCAAAAAAGTTTATCTCCGACATCCCAGTATGAATTAGTCGAAGTAGATATGTTTTTCCGCTTTGAACCGTCATTGTAAACGTTCCTGTAAATTTGAATAGGAAAAAAGAGACACGAAGTCAATATTCTGATTATTTTTTAGAATAATTATAAATGTACGAATTAATGTTCTTAGAAAAGTTAAAAGGTCGATTATAGTTAATTAGATGCAACTTAAAAAAAAAAAAACAAGATGTAACATGTAACGATAGGTATAAGTTGACCTACCTAAATGCATTAGCTCATTAATAAGCTAGCCACATAAATGTTTAATTGTTTGTAAAATTATCCATAAATATGACATTATTATTCTTTCTAAGTGACATTTTCCCATAAACGTGAGTAATAGGAAACGCCTTCTGTTGCATATGTGGCAATTAGTAGTCATATTGTTAGTAGGTAAAAAAATAAATAGATTTAGTTAAAATTTTAAAATTATTTAATTTATCATATAATTAAGGGTCCAGTTTATCCCACATACAAATTATATATAGGTGTTTCCCCCAACTGGTTGGAGCTGATATGAGGAATTTTCTTATTTTTAATGCATATACCAAAAGTCAAGGGTAATGATTTTGTTGTGTGGCAGTAAATAAATAGTTTTGTTAAAATATTAGCATCAAGTATAGATAGTGGAAATATATATTTATATATATGAAGATTAATGGGCTAAATCGGAGAGTTACTTATTATTTAAAATTCTTAATTAATTAGGAAATATTAATTATATATAAGGAGTGAACATTGACCTGCTTTGGAACAATTATAGAGATCACCAGGTTGGCCATTAATAGTAAGAGCATCGGAGATGTTTGGATCTCCCCCGGTCGAAGTAAATGTATCATACAGCTCTTGTATGTCTCCTTTCCACCACTCTCCTGCAAAATTTATTGGTTTTTTTGGGTAAAAAATTATTTAAGGTTTTCAATAGATAACAACTAAGGAGTAATTAATAACCAGTGAAACTAATGTTTCTATACATATACTACTGGCTAGTTAGCTTATGACTTCATTAAAAGAAAGTAAGTTGATCAATCAATTTGTAATTAATATGTAGGTACCTAATATAATGGGAACTTCTGCAAATGGCTTTGGAAAAGGGTAGGATTTTCCAGGTTTAGGATAGACAATTATAGGGCCATGAACAGTTGCCCTTGCAAACTGGCTATGAGCATGCCACCATAATGTGCCTTCCTCATCGGATAATATGACTTTTTGTCTGAATGTTTTTCCAGGTTGAATTGGACACTGTGTGATATACTCAGGACCGTCGTACCATGGAGTTCTTGGCATCTCCACCCCATGCCTGAAAAATAAATATATATATTAATCATATATAAATAAATAAATAAAGAGAGATATATATATATATATATATATATAATCATCTTTGTATATAAATCGTCATTAATTCTTCAATGGCCAAGACTACAATATATATACCAATGAATGGTGATATTGCTGGTGCTGTTATTGATAACATCGACAATAAGTGTTTGTCCTTTGTAGGCATATAATGTTGGTCCTGGGAATTTGCCATTAACAGTCAAAATTTTCTTTGTGCTGCACAATCTTGTGTAGGAAACTTCCTCCACCTGCAGTGACAAATTAAGAATTAATTAGCTAGCATGCCAAGTAGCTTAGCTAGACGCAATTACTCAACTCGACTTGGATAAGTATAATAATTATATGACACGTACCACAAACTTATATCGCGTGGGCAAAGCTTGGGAAGTGTAAACACTGAAAAGGAAAAATGAGCAAAGGATCAGTTGGAGGCTAAGGATCTTCATTCGAAGCTGCAGGTGGTAATTAGCTAGAGATTGATTGATTAATGGGTCGAATGGGTGAGAAAGGGAGATCATGGAGGTATATATATACTAATTAGAGGAATCGGATCGAAGAAGTTGACTAAGCAATTAAGCAAATATTATACAACAACTGGAATGGGTTGCTTGTGAGGATTAATTATCCAGCGAAGAAAGCACACTTTCGTTTCTAGTTTTTTTCGATTCCATCTCCAACACACACCATCACTGCAGCAGTATCCCCCATCACCAACATTAAATTAAATCCTATGATCATGTCTTATCGATCCATCATTTTTAAACTATCGATCTATTTATACACTAATGAAAATATGCGTTAGCTACGGATCTGTGTTTTTCTGGGCACATGTGATGTAATGAGCCTATTACTATATATATTTTTTTGCTTTTACTTGATGGACCTCGACATTGGAGTTCGAGTTAATTATCAAGCAAG
Source organism: Aquilaria agallochum (assembly GCA_000696445.1). NCBI lineage: Eukaryota > Viridiplantae > Streptophyta > Magnoliopsida > Malvales > Thymelaeaceae > Aquilaria > Aquilaria agallochum. The sequence continues at coordinate 12,544 of KK903874.1, forward strand.
TGGCATCAAAGGAATTAAGGAACAAGTCTAGTTTAGAGTCTTTAGGCCTCCCTACAGGCTACAGCTAGCTGAAATATATCTCATGAAATATAATTCTTGACTATATATTTTTATATTTGAAGTTTCACGCGAATGCTTCTCTATGATTTTTAAAGCTCCAAATGCTCAAGCTTAATGAACAAGCTAGCTTGATTCTTATGTCGTTCCCTTAATTAATTTATATTGCATCACAAATGATTCAATAAATTATGTTAAACTGTAATGCACTGATAAAATTAAGCCAGCAGAAAAGAATCTCAAGTTAACAAATTTGGCCACTCAGAGTTGGCTTAATTTGTTGTTTGACATTGGGAAGCTTTGGCTAATTAATTACAAGTACTGGACAAGTTCTAACCAATAAAAATTGGCTCGATCAGAATTTGTTAAAGATTTGACATTTTGCTCCTAATTAAGTGCTAATGTTTGGTTCCCATCAATAGTTCTTTGTTGGTATTTAGTAGAAGTGTATGAGTAGTACATGGGGGTGAATATGGGTCGGGTAAAACTGAAACCTAATCTGAACCATCTTTATTGAGTTGGCTTGAGTAAAAATGGACCATGGTTCATGGATTGGTTCCACATATAGGAGAATTGATAGTTGTTGAGTTGGTTCTGATTTCATATGGATTCAACCTGAAGTGGAACCGAACTAAAGGTATATATATAATTATATAATAAAAATTATAGTATTACTGATATATGTATGTGTGTGTGTGTGTGTATGTATTTCTTTGAAGAATTATGATAGTCATATTGTGTTTTTATATTAAACCCTTAAATAAATGCCTCAAATTGAAACAACATAAAAGTTATGAGATCATTCACAAATTTTTTCCATATTCCCTTAAATCACTTCACTTCCTAGACCGACTCGACTGCTCTTAGGTCATTTTGCTTTCAATCTCTTTATTCTAAACTATTTTGTGTGACAAAAGCCTTATATTTTTTCATTTATGAGCCATGTAAAACAGAAAATTCATGACATCAACTTATTTCAGGTTTCGATACTAAAAAAAAGATGGTCTTAAAGGTTTAGTTTTCTATGTTGAATGTTGTATCAATATTGCAATTACTAAAGAGATGTAAATTGGTTGAGATGGAAGATACTCCACAAGTAACTATTTTAACCAATTTGATAATATCATGTTAAACTCTTTTGAATGTGTCTAATTACATATATTTAAATGCTGATTTAATTGTATATTATATTAAATCTTTCATAAACTGATTACGGATGCAATTTTATTAAAATTTGATTTTGTTATAAGTATATGATATAAACTAAAAAACTCGAGAACCAGAACAAAAAAACCTATAACTATAACTATGGCTCTGCTTTTATTCGGTTCTTTGTTGTCGGGTTGAATAGAAAATTTTTAAAACCAATACCATTTTAAATTGATTCAGTTTCACCATAAAAATGAACCAACCTGAACCATATTCACTCTTAATAGTATGATAAGCTCAAATTCAGTGAATATGACATGCCCTAATTTTAAAATAGGATAAACATTTTCCCCTTTCTTGAAGTACTTCTCTTCAATGTGCGTGTTTTCCTTTCTTGATCCTTTAATTAGTTTTGTTTTTCCCTTCCGGATATGTTTTAGTAAGAAAGGCACAAGAATGCAAAAAATTCTATGCACTCATCTCAAACTGATACTAATAAAGTGATTATTGTCTGAGCTTCACGACTTATGTATAAATCAAATTGGAGCTCTATTTAGGAGGATGGTTAGCTCATAAAGGTTGCCTTAAAGAATTTTTTGTTGCAGAATAGTTCATTGCTTTCTATTTAACTATTGATTGAATCCATACCTGTACCGTACTGTTTTGTTCGAATTGTTTAGGGTGGCACATACTTCATACCTTATTTCAACTGCTAGCTGAAACATATTTATATTTCTTTTTATTTTAATAAAATTTTTCCTTACATTTTTTCTTAAAAAAAAAGAAAGTTAGAGGACCTCCGCATTGGATGGGGTACTCGTAGAATTACAGAAGATATATGATAGAAAACAACATGCAGCAGCCACGTTTTTGAAGGTTAATATGCTGCTTTTGTTTTTTTTGTTTATCCGGCCGGTTTAATTCACGTTAGTCAACAACATGGTTTTGAGCTGAAAACGAATCACACGGTAGAGATCCACGTGGCTTTGCTGCTTCCAGGTGGCCATGGCCTCGGTAACACTAGGAAGTGCTACCTTTCTTATATATTTTCCGTCCGTTCATGTCTTATCTTATATCTTATCTGATCTGATCTTATTTTATAAAAAATATAAAGGTACATAAATATTAAATAATTTTTTTATTTTTATATTATAAGATATTTTATTCTCTTAATGAAACTCAATTTTATCATTATTTATTTAAGTGGAGTTGTATTAGTACTAGAACATTAAAAGATACTTTTAAGTTGCCACTAAATTTTATTTTTTTTCTACAAATTTGTCCGCCCTTAATTCTATATTATAAAATTACGTATTATATAAAATTATTTTTGGTGTTAATCTTACCTAAAACTCTTAAATTGCCATTAAAATTTTTTTGCTTCAAACTTATCACCCATGGTTCTATATTGCTATCAAATAANACCTCAAGTAAATATTTTATAAAACTTAAAATTTCAACTTATCATTCCAAAAACTTTCATAGTCAAATATTTTATTTGAATAAAAGACTTAAATGTAAAATTCATGCTAAAATTTGTACAACTAAATATTTTTTAAAACTTAAAATTTCAACTAAGCATTTTAAAAACCTTTATAACTAAATTTTTTATTTGAATAAAAAATTAAATAAATGGTAAAACTAAAGCTAAAGTTTGTATTGCTATAAAAGGTACCTTTGAACATAATTTTTTTGTCAATTAAGGTTTTTTGGGTTTGCAACCTGAATGAATATATACTATGAAAGCTTATTATGTGGTAAAACTCATGCTACAGTTTCACATGAAAATCTATAAGTGCAACATATTAAAAAATAATTTTAGATATAAAAAGTATATATTAAAAATTATATAAGTGAAAACTTTATAATAGTTCACGTATAGTTTTTCCTTTAGCCTAAAATTATAAGTTCTTTTACTCTTTTAATGATAAAAAAATTATACTATCTATTTAATTAGAGTTGTGTTAGTATTATGGCTCTAAAAAGAGGGAAAGAAAAGAATCCACTTACAAAGATCTAAACATATAGTTGCCTATTTAATTAGATATTAGTAGTATTAAAATATTAAAAATATAATAAGAGAGGAAAAAATGTAAAGTGGGATGCGTTTAGCCTTTGGTTTTTGGGAAATTTACTATTTTGACTACTAAACTTACTTTGACCACTAAACTTAGTTAATTTTAACAAATATGGCCTAAGTTTATTCTACTATAAAAAATATCTTTGAATATAAAATTTTTGTCAATTGAGTTTTCTTTTCTCTACTTGGATGAATATATACTTTGAAAGCTTAGGTATTTGGTCCATATTAGAGCAATCATATAATTCACATATGACTTAAGCACATACTGTGAAAAAAAAATAAAAAAAAATATTATTGTAGCAAAGGTTATTGTGAAAAATTTTAGAAAAAAAAATTCTTAACTCCTAGAATTAGTTTCTTATATGATAATAAAGAGGAATTTTAGTAGCAACTCTTTTTTTACATTTTTCAAATATTTTAAATTATTGGAAAAATTTTAATAATTATTTTTTCCCACATGGTCATCTTTTTTAATGTTGTAACATAAGCTTTTATTCTTAGCAACTAATTCTTTATCTATACTAAATAGTATTAATGTATTTTTATTTTTATTTTTTTTAGAGCCAGTCAAATCTTATAAGTTGTTTCAAAGTAGAATTATGCATGTATTTTTTTTAGGCTTTAATTTTTGGAAAAATCATTACTTAACCACAAATTTAGTTAAATTTGAAAAGTATGCCATAAATTTTTTATAAATGCTTTTGAACGTTAGTTTTGGGTAATTTGTTTTCTTTTTTCCTTCACTTGCCATTCAAACTTCAAACTACTATCTTCATCTCAAGTTCTTTACACCATTTCAATTAACTTTGATTTAAAATTTTTTATATTATTATTTGCTAATTTTTTTATAAAAAATTCTTTAAAAAGTAAAATTTTTATAGTTTCTAAATTTAATTTTGTAAATTTTTTTCTAGAAAATATTTAAATAAATAAATTTAAGTCAAAAGCCTAAAATGTTACAAAAAAAATTGTGATGGAGAGAGTATAATAATAATAATAACACTTAAAACTTACAACCTTTCATTGATAATTATTTATACATTAAAAAAATAATAACAATATATTAATTTTAAATTCTATTTACAAAGAGAAAAATAAAATTTTTAATAAGAGTCTTTTTACACTAAGAGACCTTATAAAAATATAAACCCTCAGCTTCATCTATACCAATTAGGGCCTTATACTATTAAGTGAAATTAGAGTTATGCGGTTGATTTAGCCCACTTATTAGAGAGTTATAGAAATTCATGAATACTTTAACGTGAAGATTTGGGGTGTAAATCATACATTTTGAAAAAAAAAAAAGACAATTGTTTGAAGTTGATTATCCAAAATAATTTATTTTTATTTTTACAAGATTTTTCATCTAAAACTAATATCATTTCAAAACTAATTATATATATCTATAATAATTTATTAAATAAAATTTTATAGTAATTGTTACAAATTTTTTAATTATTCAACCTAAAAAATAATTAAAAAAATAATATCAATTTCAGACAAAAAAACCACAAAAACATATTTGGATTAATTTAAATTAATGCTAAATAAATTAGATCTTTATCTCAATAGTTAGGTTCACGTTTTTTTGTGTTGATGTTCTATACTTTGGTTCTCTTCTTACAAGTTAGTTTTATATGCTAAGAATCATTTGACATACACTGAGAGTATAGTTAAGGCTTTTCTTGCTTAATTATAAATATTTCTCACCCTAATACTACTATCTACCTAGAAAAGAATAAATAAATTCTTATGACAAATATTGAGAGAGTATAAAATTTTTATTGTGTCAAACTACTAATTCCCCACAAAAAGAGTAAAGAATTAAGGTTTTTATTCTACATGCACGTTAATTGTTCAGAAGTTATAATGATCTTAATTTTATTATAAAAATTATACTTTCATGCAACATAGTGTTCTATTATCAATATTAGAAAAATTATAAAAGTGACAAAATTTTTATCTACTTTTANCTCTTAACCTATGGGTGTGTTTTTTTTAATAAGATCCAAATTAATTTGGTGTTGTATATTTATTAGAGGCATAATTAGCACAAAGAATCTAAAAGAGAAAGAGAGAAAAAAATAAAAGTCTCATGTGTGCAATTCTTAAAAAACAAAAAAAAAAAAAAGGAATTCGTATGTCTTTTCTTAGCTTTGATATAATTACTTAAAGTTATATATTAAGTAAAAATTCTGATGGCAAAAAAAAAAATCTTAAATAGCCATAATAAGTTAAAATTTTGTAACAAATATGTCCTTAATTAAATTATATATATTTTTGGGGTATGGCCTTAAACATAAAATTTTATCAATTTTTTGCACTCTTAAACTTGAATGAAGTATTTTAATTGGAACTTAAAAGTTTCAAAAACCTCTTAATTATGTCTATTTAAATATTTAAATCTGATAAAACTCATAAAAGTATGAATATGTCAAATGTTGGACCTTTTCATCCCTAAGTTTCATTTTATTTCCCTCTTTTAATGATAGATTTTTTTAATTTTATTGTAAACATTATACTTTCATGCAACGTAGTGTTCTATTATCAGTATTAGAAAAAGTATGAAAGTGATAAAATTTTTATCAATTTTTATACCCTTAACTTATGTGGTGTTTTATTTTTTTTAATGAGACCTAAATTAATTTGGTGTTGTATATTTATTAGAGGTATAATTAGCAATAGGAATCTAAAAGAAAAATAAAAAATAGAAGTCCCATGTTTAATTTCTTAAAAAAAAAAAAGGAATTTGCATGTCCTTTTTTAGCTTTAGTACATTTGCTTAAATTTACGTATTAATTATAACTTTTAATGGCGATAAAAATCTTAAATATCCATAATAAGTTAAACTTTTGTAATAGATAGGTCCTTAATTATATTATATATTTTTGGGACGTTTCCTTAAAAATAAATTATCAATTTTTTGTACCCTTAAACTTGAATGAAGTATTTTAATTGGAGTTTAAAAGTTTAAAAACCTCATAATTATATCTATTTGAACCAATGATAAAAAGCCTGAATATGTCAAAAGTGTTGGGTAACCTTTTTATCCTTTGGTTTTATTTTATTTCCCATTTTAATGATACTCAAATTTGTCATTTCCTATTTATTAGATTTATAAAAAAAAACTAAAATAATGGAAAGAGAAAAAAAATAGAACAAAGTGATGGCAAACTCTTAGGCTTTATAGGAGGAAAATGAGATTAGTATTTGTAAAGGAAAAATAGAAAATAGAATTACTTATTGTTTTCTATGTTTTCTATAAGTTTTTTATGGCAAAAAACTAAAAAATGCCACTAAATTTAAAATTTTCTAACATACATGTGTTTGATTTATATGATCTTAAACATGCCCAGAAACAAGTTTTATCAATTTATTTACTTTTTAAAAGTGGAATGTATTCATCAAAATTTAAAAGTGCAATTGTAACACCTTCATATCTCACACAGATGAAATGTAAGAAGCCTTATATTGATATATAGGGTCAAGTTCCAAATCACAAGCACCTAGAGCTTATTTTTTTTCACAAAAGATAGCTCATGCAGTGTCAGCGGGTGTTCTGTTGACCAGTTTTGGACTTGAACCGTTACAAATGGTATCAAAACCGACCCAAGACCGTGATGATACGACATAATGGGTGTGCATATGCATCGTCTACTATGAATGATCCTGACTAAGATAAGCTACTTTACCAGGGCTAAGTGGTCCGATTATAGAAATTAACTGGTCTAAGGACTAAGTAATCTGAGTGACCCCAATGAGGATGTTGGGTGTATAATGGGGGGGAGTTTGTAACACTCTCATATTTTACATAGGTGAAGTGTGGGAAGCCTTATGTGGATATATATGCTCAAGTTCTAGAGCACAATCACCTAGCGTCCATCCTTTTCATAAAGGATAGTCTACGTGGTATGGGCAGGTATGTCGTTTACCGGATCTGGATTTGGGTCGTTTCAGTAACTTAATATTCATATATAGCTATATGTAATAAAAAGTTCCAAGATATACAAAATGACTAAACCTCAAATTATAAGTTTTTAATTTTCCTTTTAGGTGTTAAGATTCTATTCTACTTTAATGAGTTTAGTTTCCTATGATTGACTAATTATATTATAAGAACAATGAGTATGACTACATTTTTAAACTTCAATGATGTGAGTATAATTTTTAAATTAATGGGTAAATATTAATTATCCAAAAATATAAAAAGCTATACAATATTTTACTTTGATCTTTGGAACAATCACATTGAAACGGCAATAAAATATAGTATAAGTGTAGATTTTGAAACTTTAGAGGTGAGTGTATTTTGATAAAAAATCAAGAGTAGAGTAATTAAGTTTTTTAAGTAATGTATAGTTACTTATAGTTACATGCCTTTGAAAAAACTCTGTATTTACTTATTGAGTTTATACTTTGGCACCATGACTCATATTTGTGTCACACCACTTAAAAGAAATTTATTTCTACTTGAGTTAATTTATTGAATGTTCCACCTATATTAAGTCCTTTTCCATTTTGAATATAACATCAAATTTTTTTTTTAAATTTAGCTTATATCTCTTTAAGAAATCAAAGTTATGATAATACATTAATGGTAAATCTATTTGATTGTTTGAGCCAAGTAATAGATATAGAATCTCCATTTTAATAATTAGTTTTTTGAATCTAAAGCATAGTACTTAAGATAAAATTTACTAACTTAATTTTTAATAAAATTTATAAATATGCAATATTATTAAGGTATTAAATTAAGACCTTTTCTTAATAGATTCAATACCATTTTTAAATTTTACACTGATAAAAGGAATTTTGACATCTTTGATTAAATTTTAAAAATACTAGAAAGTAATTTTATAAGTACTATATCATCACAAATAAAAAAACTTCTATCAATTTTTTTATAACAAATATTACCTATAGCGTATTCTTCATTATATTATTGTTGTTGTTGTTGTTGTTTATATGAAACAAAAATCTAATACATTGTGCTGTCTATTATAATGAATGACGCAAATAAGAATAGTTATGATGAAATATTATAATAAAAAAACTACTACATAAGAGATAGAAAATTTAATAAGAAACATATCTAAACTAAAAAAAGTAAAATCTTTATTGCAATTATTTATTTTGGATAAAATAATAAGAATTATAGTTATTAGAGTGAAAAATAACTTAATATTTAATTCACATGCAACGCACGTGTACAGTTACTTTTGTGTGTGTGTCACTACAAAAAAAATGTTAAATTGCAACTAAATTATGCGACTAAATGTCAATAGCATGACATATTAGTCGCATATCAATCGTAAGTGTGTTGGCCGGTATCTTTTATGTGACTGAATGTCTCAATCACAAAGGCATTAGTTGCATGGTAGTCGCATCATTTAAAAATTATTATATTGTTAGTAGCAAGTTAGTCGCATGGTTTAAAAATATTGTATTTTCAATAGCATATTAGTCACATAGTTTAAAAAATATTATACTGCGAATAACAGTCTTTTGAAATTTGAAATTTAAATTGATGTGACTCATTGTCAGTCACATAAGACCTTGATGCCAATCACATAAGGCATATGTGACTAAAAAATAATGGCACCTCAGTTGCACAAATTCTAGCCCTTTATAAACTCTACCCATTCGGCCAAATTTCGCTTCATTCGAACAATCTCCATTCTCACAATCTCCTCTCAACTTCTTCCTTCCTGCTTCTTTCTCCTTGCTCCTTGCTCCTTACTCCTTCTTGCTTCTTGTTTCTACTCCTTACTCTTTGCTTTAGTCATCTGCCACACCATCTACTGATTTTGATTTGAAAAATCAACTTCAATTCCATTTTTTTCAATTCTTTTTCTAAGCTCAATCTTAGTGTTTCTCAAATTTTAGTGTTAGTGAAATTTTTTTTGAAATTTTGCTAAGATTATACTTATAATATTATTCTAGGATTAATTTTAGTGTTAGTATTAGTGGTAAATTTTAGTGTATGTTAAGTGTTAATTTTCACATATTAATTTTAGTGTTATTTAAGTGTTAATTTTATTAGTTCTTTAAGTGTTAATTTTAATAATAAATATGCATTTTTATTTTAGCGTTATTTATGTATTAATTTTAGTAGTTATTAATTTTAATAATTAGTCAATAACAATTCTAATAATTTTAAGAGTTAGTGTTACTTTTTCGTCCAATTGTTGTTTTTAATATTACTCAATAAAAATTTTAATAATTCTAATAATCATCGTAGTAATTGTAGTAATTAGATATTTTAATTACTAATTGTAATCCAATTTTGATTATTATAAATAGATTTGTAATTATACATACATATGGCTGATAATGTCTTTCGTGTGGGTCAACTTTGATAGTTAGAGCACACATTAAAGAATCAATTAAATAAAAAAAATTGACCTGAGGAGATGAGGATAAAGAATAAAACTGAAGAAGAAAAAAATATCTCTTCGACAACAATCTTGTAAAATGAATGCATGAAACAATTTTTTTTTTTATGAATATAACAATACTATTTCTAGAATAATATTTCACGAAAAAACAATTTGTATGTATGCAATAACATCTATTATTACGTGAAAGAGCATTATTTACAGAATAATATTTCTTATGAAAAGAATAGTACTTTTATGGAACAACAAATTTATATAAATGAAACAACATGTTACAAAATAAAAAATTTGTATGAATGCAGCATTTCTTTAACAGAAAAAATAAATATTATTAAATATAAATATAAAGTACAAACTTCTATTTTAGAAAGATACTGGAATAAATGCCACAATATCAAGATTGGAACCTTTGCTATCTTTATTACTATCACAAGACCTTACACATCCAAAACACTCTTTAACACAATTTGAGGACACGGTATCTTGCAATATTGAACCTTTTGAAAGGCACTCAAACTCCTCCAATCCTATCCCCACAGCTTATCCAATGCTTTGAAAATTGGAGGAATCCCATGGAAGATTAAGTATGAATCATTTCTATTACTTGCTTCTCCCATCACTGAATCTATTTATTTTTGCTAGCACCAAACTAGAAAAACAGACACATTCTTCTCTTTTCTTAACTCAATAGACTTATTTGAAACAACACTATTTAGCCCACAATATACTAGCTCAGGCCCACAAGAATTTTTAAACTTTTCTTGCCCAAATCTTCTGTTTACCAAGCCCATTCCCAATTCACTTACAACAACCTTAAGCTGGTCACTTACAATTCTGCCATGGGCACCTGAACTCTCTAGACTACCTGTCCATCGTCACCGCCACCAGTTGAATAGAATAGAAATTTTCATGGAATAACATCTCTCACAAAGTCATTAGCATTTTAGGAACAACAAAACTGTATATACTTAGCCACTTCATAATCATCTTGCTCCCTATTAAGCTCGTCATTCAAAAAAAGGCACACCACAAATAGTGGCAAATTCAAATGTACTATATAGGAGTCCATGGACCCCTTTTTCTAAAAAAAAATGTCAATAAAAGATAAATATCTTAGTAATTGGACTTTCTTAAATCCTTTAATGGGCCCTATAATTTTCATAATATCTATTAGAACAAAAGAATGTGTCCCTCTCATCTTATTAAAGATAAAAAATGAGTTAGTCTGTGCTCTTTAGCTGATAACTAGAATCATGGTAGGACTCTTATACTTACCCTTAAACTTTTTAATACTTTCCTATATAGGCTAACTGTTTTTGCCATTTTTTATTTTTCAAACATATGGAAAAATTATAGAGTTACTTGGGCACAAGGTAAAATTAATAAGCTAAATCAAAATAAATGTATAAGTTTAGGAATTAAAATGGGACTTTTATCCTTTACATTCTATACTACACGGATATTTTGCTTATCTTCTTCATATTTCATATAATTTTCTAACTTTCATTAAAGTCATTTGACAATAGCACAAAAGAATACTAAATCAAAACATTTTCTGTATTTTCTTGTGAAAAAGATTTTTCCATTATATTATGGTATATGCAAATTTATAAATTTAATTATTTAATTTTGGAGTTTACTAGTTATACACACACATAGAGACCCTCATTTATAAAAAAAAAAACTGAATCTGCCACTAACTACCAAGTGAATGAACCAAACATAGTTCTTCAATTACTCCCTTTATCAACAAAAGCAACCTAGATTATATGATTCAAGAAACATAAAAATGCAGAGAAAATTCTTGACCTCTCTCCACTTATCACAAAATACAATGCAAAAGCTTATCTTCTGCGCACCCAGCACTGTTCTGTTCTAATTTTTATTAACGTTGACCGTACGATAGTAATTTTATCAAAACAAAAATTGACTTTGCCCGCAACTTGGAAAATTTCAAGAGTATCATTATAAGCTCAACTTGGCACTCGTAAAAGTGATTTCATTCTAAAACTTAATACATATATAATGTATACAATGTAGTTGCTAGTTGAATCTTAGCTCAGGCGGTATGACTATTACCGTTTCGTATAGTCGGTCAGGATTTGATCCATAACTTGTGTAGGATATTTTTTTTCTCTTTATTGTCAGTTGGTGAATTTAATTAGATAAGGTAGAGTATATGGTGTTGGACATATTTCAAAAATGAAAAACAGTTTTCAACCGCATTTGCCTTTAAATGCAATTGAAGCTATACGTTTCTCTTCTAACGGCATTTTTCTTTTTTAATTTATACGTTTCTCTTCTAACGGCATTTTTCTTTTTAATTACAAAATTAATTTGGCTCAAACGGCTTTGTTTCTCAAGTTCTATATATATACCACTCTTCTGTAGCCTTCAAAAAAAACAAGAAAAAATCATTCTTATTAACTCCTATCATCTTTTACTTATCATATTTCTCTCTCACTTTCTTAGGTATTTTTCTTTCAATACAATATCTTTCATTTGGGCAAAGAAAGGTGTAGTTGGAGTTTGACTTCACAATAGTATAGTATTCATAAAGCAAAAAACAAAGAAATTTAAGTTATTGTATCCTAAGGTCGGTGTGACTTGAGGCCGCCACGCTGGTATGGCTTGAAACATCGGCCAAAAGAGAGTGGGCAGCTTCACACCTCAACTTAAAATTCTTTGTATCACTAATGATATTATTTTATTTTAGATTGTTATATTTAATTTTACTTTTTCTTGTATCAATTTTTTTCCATAAGGAATAACAATTTTTGGACTTTTCATTTTTTTTTTCAAAAAAAGATAAGCCAATCTTGTGATGAAAAATTAGCGAGGTATTAAGTTTCAGGAGAGTTACACTGCTTGTTACTTGGTCTTGTATCAAACTATGTTTGCCTAAAATTTAGGATTTCTCGAGTTAATTAAAAAAAAAAACAGAGAGAGGAGGTGAACATACAAAGGGAAAAAAAAGGGAGTTTTTTGTGAAAAAAAGCTGCCAAAGACAATTCTGATGATTGACACCGTTTTATGAGCTCTGGATCAAAGATTTCTTGGAGGAGAAGAAATTCAGTCATGAATTATTCTTTTCTTAGTTTTTTTTTGTGTTTATTTTATGACATTATGAGCTAAACATTTCCAACTCATACTTGGAGTAGATGCACCCTAAGATGATCTTGTGATTGTGATTGCTTTTAGTTTAATATGATTATTTCTTTTCTTGCAATTTATCCAATGTTCTTTGTTACATTGATTAATAATAGCTAACCTATTAATTCAATGTGGGATAATGAACATGCGTCAGGTAATATCCGACATGTTTGTTGTGGATCATCGTAGAATAAAAGAGACATTATTATAACCAGGAGTAATAAGTGCGCTATAATATCTCCGAATTAGGGTAAAACCTAGTTGTAGGTTGTAGGACTTGTAATGCATTCTTAAAAAGCGCAATAGGCCTAAACACCTTATCAGTGACTTAAGAATAAAGTTAGTGTAATAGGAATAATAGGAAGCTAATCTACATTAAGTAGTACTCCACAGTCCAAGTAAATCACAATCCTATTAAACCAAAGTAAAAGAAATACAAAGAAATTTCTAGGGGGATTCGATTCTAAGTATGAGGTTTCTTATTATTAATTATCTTAGTTGTTTTTTGCTGCATGTTGATGGTTAATAGTTTATATTACTGCATTATTTTAGTTAATTCATAATAGTTAGTTAAATAAGCTCTTTAGTTGATGGTTAGACAATAGGGATTCATTCCTTGGGGAAAAATAATTTTGATACTTACCACTACTATATTTTGATGATAGGTAAACTTGCCTATAAATTCACTTATTTGTTTGAGTATAAATAGATTTGATGCATCAACACTGTTTACTAGTGTAGTGGAAAATGTTTGTTGTGAACTACAAATACACCAATTAATTTTAAATTTGAAACATTGAGAAGAGAAAATTTGACATCTTTGATATGATATTAAAAACATGAGGAAGTAATTTTTATAAGTACTTTATTATCACAAATAAAAAAATTCTATCATTTTTTTTTGCAACCAGCATTAATTGTAGCATATTCTACATTGTATTATTTTTACTGTTATTGTTGTTGTTGTTGTATTGTTATTATTATTATTATATGTTTATTATTTTTAATAAATAAAAATTAAATATAATGAGTAATTTTTTATAATGGATAGCACAAGAGGATCATTATGCTGAAATATTATAATAAAAAACTATATAAAAATAAAAAAATGAAACTAATCAGAAATATATCTAAAATAAAAACTTAAAATTATTATTGCTACTATTTATTTTAAAAAAATAATTAAAATTATAGTTATTTGAGTAAAAAAATAACTTAATATTTTGATTCACGTGCAACGCATGTGTGCTTTTACTTATATATATATATATGGTGATGGGTTCTTAGCGTATTAAGTTTTTGGGCACATGTGATATAATGAGCCTATTACTATATATATTTTTTAGGGATGGCAAAATCGGACCCGACCCGATGACCTGGCCCAACCCACCCTAACCCAAACCCGACCTGACCCGATTTGACTAGAAAAGTTAACGACCTGAACCCGACTGTGCCCAACCCGAAATACCCGAACCCGAAATGACCCGAGCCTGAATTGACCCGAACCCAAAATGACCCAAACCCGAGACTGACCTGACCTGAACCCGAGATGACCCGATAACTAAACCTGAAAATACCCGATTTTAACCCTCACCCTAAACTTTAACTTTCCTCTTTCATTATTTTCCATATTAACTCAGTCTTAAATATGGAGGTTTCCATGTTTAGTAACTTCCGTTTTTTGAGACTTTCATATTCAATATGTCTTATATTTAGGAATGGTGACTTCCATTATTAGTAACTTCCATTTTTTGGTACTTCCATATTTAGTAAGTCTCATATTTGGAGATGAGACTTTCATATTTAGTAGTTTTATTTCTTTTTTTAAGATAATTTGATTTAAATTTTAAAAAAATTGAATAAATTCAATCGTTTTGACTTCACACTAATAACCCACGTGAACATAAAGGTTGACCCGAAAGTTGACCTGAAGTTACCCGAGACTAAAATTGACCCGACCTGAAGTGAACCCGAACCCAAATGACCTGACTTGAACCCGACCTGGACCCGAATTCATGTTAACCCGACTAAACCCAAACCTGAATGACCTGACCCAAACCTGACCCGACCCACCCAATTGCCATCCCTAATATTTTTATGCTTTTACTTGATGAATCTCTACCTTTCAGTTCGGGTTAATTATCAAGCATGTGGCATCAAAGGAATTAAGGAAGAAGTTCTAGTTTAGACCTCCCGACAGGCTGCAGCTAGTTGAAATATATATGATGAAATATAATTCTTGACAGCTGGCTGAAATATATATGATGAAATATATTTCTTGACTATATATTTTTATATTTGAAGTTTCACGCGAATGCTTCTCTATGATTTTTAAAGCTCCAAATGATCAAGCTTAATGAACAAGCTTGATTCTTAAGTTCTCTTAATTATTTAGCTTATATTGCATCACAAATGATTCAATAAATTATGTTAAACTGTAATGCCTTGATAAAAAAAGAGCCAGCAGAAAAGAATCTCAATTTAATAAAGTAGGCCTATCAAAGCTGGCTTAATTTGTTGTTTGACATTTGGAAGCTTTGGCTAATTAATTACAAGTAGTGGACAATTTCTACCCAGTAAAAATTAAGTGAATATGACATGTACTAATTTTAAAATAGGATAAACATTTTCCTCTTTCTTGAAGTTTTTTTCTACAATGTGCATGTTTTGAGCACCTCCGCATTGGTTGGGATACGCGTGGAATTACAGAAGATATATGGTAGAAAACAACACGCAGCAGCCGCGTTTCTGAAGGTTAATAGGCTGCCTTTGTTTTTTGTTTTATCCGGCCGGTTTAATTCACGTTTGTCAACTGCAGATCAGCCAGGATTAGGAATGTACAACTATATTTAGAAAATGAAGGCCTAAATCCAATTTGTACCCCAAACTATGTTAATTCGTTTTTTTTTTTTTTTGTCTCTTCAGTATAATAGCTAAGATTAACACAGTCCCTAGACTATAATCAAATGACATTTTTGCCGTTTAACTGACTATTTTTGCTGGTCAAAGCTGCAAAGTGTCAAATTTAAATAAATAAACTATGAAAGCTTTAAAAAGTGAGTTGATCTGAGTCATGGTTTACGGGATAAAATGTCTAAATCAACAACACAAGTCCCCGGGTTGGAAAAATCGTTTTGAGCCGAAAATGAATCACACGGTAGAGATCCACATGGCTTCTCTGCTTCCAATAGGCGGTGGCCTAGCTCGGTCACACTAGGAAGTGCTATTTTTTTAATACATTTTTCGTTCATTCATATCTATACATATACATGAAAGCGGAAATGGCTTCCGCCTTGCTGCTGCGTTTCATTTTGCCTGTGTGTTAATTCCAGTTTTGGACCTTCATGTCCAATGTTTTTTGTAGGTGTGGTTTGTTGGTGTTCCTTGGTTGGGTGGCACATGTTTGCCTGCCTACCTGGGGGTGTCAGATTTAGGCTCGAAGTTGGTGTTCTTTGCCATTCATGTCCTTCAATATCTCCAATGGCCAGTTCCATTAAAGGGCATAATTTCTTCTTCTCTTTTGTTTGTTAGGGTTTTCCCTTCTTTGATATTTTCTTCTATGTTATTTCAGCTTGTTGTTAGTTGATGTTTCATCTTGTCTGGTATGGCAGGGATGGGTGAGATGGTTTTATATGCAGATTCGGAAAGCTTGGTGTGTTGAATATACATTATTTTTGCAAAATTGGGTAAGACATGTTTGATGTTCTTGATGTGTTGTAATAAGTCCAGGGAAGTCCTCTTTCTCTTTGTCAATAGTTTGTTTTTTTTATTAACTATTGATATATTATAATATGTGTATTTTTATATGCATGTGATTTATATGGCAGTTTTTCCTATTTGTTAGTTTGTTAATTTTATTGTTCACAAGGCTTAGGTGGCGAGATTATATTGCCGGACATGCCGACTGCTTGCCATGGGAGGCGTACGTGTTTGTATGCATGAAGTTGGGGTTGCCAGCTCAAAAGGAGAAGTGTAATGAACATCATACCAATTTCCTTTATACAATTTCAATTATTTAACTAGACTAGTACATAACATGAGCCAATGCAGGAAAATAACCGAGATATCAGACACATCCTTAATCGAAGAGCAAAATCAAAGAAGACCTTACAAAACAAATCACCACAAACTGTAAGCACCTTCTCTTATATATATGATCAATTGATGGCTGATAATATTTTTCGTGTGGGTCAATTTTGGTAATTAGAACACACATCAAAGAATCAATTATATATAAAAAATGGACCTCAGGAAGTGAGGATAAAGAATAAAACTGAAGGAGAATAAATAAATAAATTTATATCAACAACATTCTTGTTAAATAAATGGATGGAATAATATTTCTTACTAAGTATAACAATATTATTTCTAGAACAATATTTCATGAAACAACAAATTTATATGCATGTAATAACATCTATTATTAAATGAAAGAGCATTATCTACGTAATAATATTTCTTGTGAAAGAATAGTACTTTCACAGAATAATAAATTTATATGAATAAATAATGGAGAACAGCGGCCGCTCGGCAGAGGAGAAAGACCACATGTGAGAATCACAAAGGGGATCAAATCCACTCAGGATGACGGCAGTGAGCCTTCGATGCCGAATTCCCTAACGCCATCAGAGTCCTACAAGATGAAACTCCCATCTTATAGAGGGGCGGCGGCGGGGGCGTCGAACATTGATACGGATATGGGGAGCCAGAAAGAAGAAGTCGATGGGGTGGAGTTCACCCATGGGTTTATTCCCATAGTGAAGTTTCCAAAGAAGACACGCGCAACCATGAGCAGTCAATGGAAGTCGTCTGTAATTGTCAAGGTCTTGGGGTGCAGCATGGGATACAATGTCTTGTGTGCCAAAGTGACCACCCTATGGCAATTACAGATGAACTTTGAAGCAATTGATCTAGGCCTGGGCTACTATGTATTCAAATTTGATGACCATGAGGATTTCATCAAAGTTCTAATAGGGGGCCGTGGATGGTAATGGGTCATTATTTGGTTGTTCAACATTGAAAATCAGGATTTTGACCATCTTTGGCCAAGATTGACTGCATGATTGCTTGGGTGCATTTTCAAGAACTCCCACTCAAATACTTTCAAGACAAATATTTGACAATGATTGCAATTGCTGTAGGCAGGCAAGCCTATCGGAGCAGACGTGGTCTCTTTTATGCTACTAGGGGAAGTTTGCCCAAGTCTGTACCGAGTTGGATCTCATGAAGCTGTTGGTGTCCAAGGTTGAGGTTGATGGGGCCGTTCAGTTAGTTGAGTATGAAGGGATGCATGTAATATGCTTTAATTGTTGCCGGTTTGGTCATCGCCAAGAGAATCGTCCAACTTGCCATTGTGGAGCTGGAGTGCACAATGTCTAGGCGCAGGACCCCAAGGTTCACGAAGTAGCAGACATGGAGGTCCAAGGCAAGGAGGCAAATCTAAGTGTCAGTGTGCTGTCCCCGTTGCCAGCCAACTAGTTGCCATCGGAACAACAGTTTGGTCATTGGATGAAAGAAAAAGAAAATGACAAGGAAACTGAATCAATCACGAACGGATTAGCAACAGATCAATCATGCTAATCTCTTTGGTGTCTTGGCAGATAATAAAGGGCAAGGTTTTTTTTTTTTTTAATTTTTCGGGTGAGAAGCAGCCCTCTGACGCTACATTGGCGGGCAGGGAAAATCTTGACCCTAACGTGTTCCATGGGAAAACAAGAGGTTTAGGGGAACATAAGGGTCTGAAAGTGGTGGGATCAAGGGGTGAAGTGTGTTAAAGATCATATGAATTTGTTTCATTAGTGTTCTCGGTCTGTTAGTCTTTGAATAAACGTATAAGTCTGGTAGCAGTAGGAGTTAATCGTGCTCCTATTCTTAGCTGGTTTAGGTTAGGTAGTTTAGTTTGATTTGGCTTCTACTCTTGTATTGCCCATTTAATGGGCTACGTTTTCGGGAATACATAGACTTGATTTGCAGCATTAATTTTCTTCGTCCTCTCTGTTGCTTCTTCTTCGGCTAATCTCCATTAAAGTGGTATCAGAGCTAGGTTCCTGCTGAACTGGGCATTCTACTTGAGGAAAAAAAAATAATAGCTGCGAATCTAAGTTCTCTCAATATATCTCAGCCCCAAATTCCTATTTTCAAGGGCGAATCATATGAATTCTGGAGCATTAAAATGAAAACCTTGTTCAAATCCCAGGATCTTTGGGATTTTGTCGAGTCCGGCTATGCAGAAGCCAGCGATGATGATGCTCGCCACAGGGAAAATCTAAAACGTGATGCAAAGGCCCTTTTTTTCATTCAGCAAGCAGTGGATGAAGTCATTTTTCCAAGGATAGCTACAGCTACAACCGCTAAACAGGCATGGTCAATCCTTAAAACCGAATATCAAGGATCGACAAAGGTAATTACTGTCAAACTGCAATCTCTTA
>KK903875.1:8668-23015 GCA_000696445.1 Aquilaria agallochum
GCTACAAGCCTACAAACCAAGCACATAAGTCTCGGCCAACTTGTAAAATAAGACTTGTAATGCACAAAACCATAAGCCAAGCACACATTGGCACATACCTTGACAAGTAAGCAAGCTAGCACAAAACACAAGCACAATGCAAGCAAACACTATTCAGGCCGAATATCTTTTCCTGAAAAACAAGTAGGATGGGCAGTGAGTATAAAACTTAGTAGAGCTCACTTTCAATACAACTCAATTAAGAGTTTATTTAGTTAAGCTGAGTATACAACTCAAGCTTAACCTCCTAATAGCTCAGCTTAACCTGCAAAACAAACACAAAGACAAGGAAAACCAAACATACACATATACATGCTATAATAATCGAGGAATATAAGCAATAATAACCTAGGCATAAAAGCAACAATAGCATAAATTGGGTTAGCAAGCACATAGAATTCACCAAAGCACACAACAACACACACACACAGCACAAAGTGCTCTCGGCCAAAATCTCCATAACATGTGTCCATGTGCATTTGCACACAAAACTTCACCAAACACTTCAATTCCACTAGATCTCCAAAATGTCTACCATATAGGCCACATTTACTAGCATTTCTAGCACATGTCCAATAGTTAATTAGCTAATCAACACTTAAACCGAATATATTCACAATAGCCTATCAAGCAACTAAGGTCATTTGGCAATTTTATCCATCACTTAGCTTCTCTGAACACTTGAACCATGGTAATTCACCAAGCAAAATCAAGTGTTAAGTGAACCCTACCTCAAATAGCTTTCGGCCAAAACCCAACTTTCACACCTTGATGTTCTTCACTCAAAATAGCCTAGCGCATAATCAAATAGGCATCAACAACCCTTGTTCATGGATTAATTACCATGTATTCCAAGAAGAACATCAAGTTACCTTAACTCAAACTCTCGGCCAAATACATATTTCCAAGCCAAATCTTCCTTTGCTCAATTAGCCTATCATAGAACCAATTAAGCATTACCATTCCTTGTTCATGGAACTAACACCATGTAATCAAGGAAAGAACATGAGTTTACCTCAAGTCAAGCTTTCGGCCAAGCACCAAACTTCCAAGCGAAAGTGTTCTTCACCAAATTGGCCTAATATACCATCAATTCAACACTTTAACTCCTTGTTCACGGAAGAACTACCATGGAACCAAGGAAACACACAAGTTACCTCAAAACCCTAGCTTGGTTGGCTCGGCCCTTCTTTGTTCTTCAAGAACCAAGCTTGAATTCAAGTGCTCTAGTGCCGAAACAAGGATGTCCTAGCTTGCCCCTTCAATTGTCTCCAATGAAGCTTGATTCGAAAGAACTCAAGAACAAGCTCTCGGCCAAGAAAGAAAGGAACAAGCCCGAAAATGGCAACAAGAATGGCTTAAGTGGCTTTGACTAAAACCGGCCATAAGACACATGTACATAAGTTGGCAATTATGCTAGCTTTTGGCTTTAATTTACTTGCATGGTGCAATGTGGCCTTCATTTACTCACGGTTACACATGCACCATTAAAACACTTGTTTCACTTGGCACTTAAGTCACCTCATGGCCTATAATGCCATGCACATGTCAACACAAGTTCCAAAGTGCCATTTTTCCCAAATAAGACCGGCCAAGTAACTAGTGTGAACACTAGTTAGTCTAACTAGTTAAATAATGATTATTGCCTTAATGGAAGACATGATATGACTAGTTATCATTGTTGTCCACCATACTTGGTCTAGTATTGCACTAGTCACCATATAAACTTGCATGGCCAAAATCATCATCTTATATTTTGTAGTTTCAATTGCACCACCAAGTTAAGTGTACAATTCGATCCCCTTTCTCTGATTTCTGTCAGTTTTTTCCATAGTCTAGTTTCTGTGTGCAGTTAGGACCTGAAAGTTTCCAGCTTTGCACATACATCATTGTTCTAGTTCCCATAGTCCTTAATCATTCCTTTATATTCCTTGGCCTAAGCCAAGCATTTAGGAGTGAGCCTAACAGTAGCGGACTTGCATACCCCTATCGGTATAATTCTTCCCAATTAGGAAATATCATCCGAAATGTCTTCGCACTTTTGCCGCTTCATGAGGATCATTGGGGAGCTCTGCGGTTGTGAGGTACTTCTTCATAGGATCTTTCCACCCTTTTTCTGAGGTTGCTATGCTTAGTGTCTCTATACTCAGATGGCTCAACACTACGGTGAACCTTTTTGATTTGGCCAAACTATCCGCTTTGGTATTGTCTTGGTGAGGTACATTTTCTATATGTACCCCATAGAACTCCTGGACGAGCTTTAATACGAGCTCGTGATATTTTGCTAAAGTTAGATCCTTCGTGTTATAGTCACCTGCCATCTGCCGCACCATCAGTTGGGAATTGGTGTGGGCTTTTAGGTTTCTTACACCAATCTTTCTGGCCAGGCGTAACCCTGCTATGAGAGCTTCATATTCTGCCATATTGTTGGTGATGTTAAACCCAAATTTGATGGATTTCATAACTTCCAAACCTTCGAGGCCGCGAATAACTACCCCAGCTCCTTGGTGCTCGGTGTCGGAGGCGCCATCCATGAACAGAGCCATTCTGGCTCCCTTTTGCCAGGGTCCGATTGATCACCTTCGACATCGAGCACTTCAGCAATGAAGTTTGCTAAGGCTTGGGCACATAAGTAATATCATACTCGCTGAGCTCTATGCACCACTTGGAAAGCCTTCTGGAATGGTCTACTCTCTTCATGATATCCCGAAGAGGTAGGTTACTTTGGATAATAATGGGGTGAGCTTGAAAATACGTACGCTGTCTCCTACTTGCTAGCACTAGGGCATAGATAGCTTTTTGTAGTAGGGAATACCTGACTTCCATGTTCCTCCCTATTTGATCATTGAAGACCTTGTTCATTAGCCTCTGGTAGGTGGCTCTTACATTCATAAGCCCGCAGGGCATTCTTACGTAGCAATATCTACCGACTTCGGTGATGAAGGCAGTTTTTTCATCATCCTCGGGGTCCATCCTGATTTGATGGTAGCCACTAAAGGCGTAAGCAGTCCAGTCTACCAACTGATTTATTGGTGGGAGAGGATATGAATCCTTAGGGAAAGTATCATTTAAATTTTGGAAGTCGATGCACATTCGGAGCTTGTCGCTCCCCTTTTTTGTGGCAATAACCACATTACTTAGCCAATCGGGGTATTTGACCTCCCTAATTACGCCCGCATCTATCAAGTGCTGAACTTTGGTTTTAACGAAATTGTTTTTGTTTGCCGAGAGGCTTCATTTTTTTTGGCGAATAGGCTTTGCCTCTAGGCTCTTTGAGGCTATGCTGTTGATGGCCGGCAGCATCTTCGTCACGTGGTATGGTGAGACCGAGAAGGAATTCTGGTATGGGAGAGCGCCAGAGATGGAGATTCCTCAAGAGGACCTGCCTGAAACACTCAGAAAACAGGGGTTAGGAGGTCCCCGGAGTCTTTTTTCGGGGAGGAGCCTCCAACACCCAAGTCAGTGCTTTGGGAGGTAGAGAGGGAGTAGCAAGGACCAAAGACTCTTGCCTGTTGTGTTTTCTTGAGGGTGGAAAGAAGAGGATCCCCTCCTGAGAACATTCCCCTGGTATATATAAGAGGGGGCAAGCCCTTCAGATTGTAACATGTGCTCAGACGGATACCATCCGTACTTCTGGCTATGGGGGCCCCCGGCCGCCTACAGGCTCCTTGGGCCACGAGCTAAGGCAAGCAGACCCCTACATGACAAGACGTAGGTAGTGGCAGCGCGTCAGAGTGCATATGAGGGCGGCGTGCAAGGTGTGCGGGCGGCATGTCAAAGACTCCTTAATAGCTCTTGTCATACCCCCGAGGTCCATTTGGTTGTGGTCTTCCTTCGAAGTGAGGGGTCACACTAGTAGTTCGGGGAATTCCCTAGCTCCAAAGTTACTCCTTCGGGGGGTTTTCTCCTGCAAAAGGTGGCTGGTCCTTCTGCCCCGAAGCTGGTTCAGTCACCTTCCCGAGGGAGGCAATACGCTAGTTTCCCGAGGTTAGTACTGGCGGCCTACCGAGATTGTGTTCCTCAGGTGTTTGACTCCCTCTTTTCTGAGGTCCTCAGGTGACCGGGATGATAGCACTTCAGCTATCACATGCCCCCCCTCGGAAAGCCGGAGTGGAGGCTTCGGCTAGTGGTCCTTTTGGGGGCACTTTTCAGGACTCGGAGTGTGACATTCGTAGAGGAGGCACTTCGCCACTTAGGGGATAAGCCTTGTTCGGACAGGTGTCACCTGTCTGCCCTTTGGTGTTCTCGAGATACCCAATTTCTTTACTTTTCCTGCCGTANAAACTAGGCACGTCAGTCTGGGGTGGCATGCCCTTGTTTTCGGGATGCCAAAAAATGCATCCTAGTTTCTCGTGACGGGTGACACGTGGCAGGTGCTAGTTGGGATCAGTCACACCAGTTACAGTGGGCACACCTTTTCACGCACGAGGGGCAATTATGGCTATGTTTCACCTTCGCGAAGCAATTATGATGCCACCCCGGCTACCCTTCCTCGATCTATATAAGCCTCCTTTCGTCATACTCTTCATTTGTTTTTCTTTGCCCTCGCTTTGCTCTTGTCTGCTTTCATGCCTTTTCTTCCTTTTTTTGCGGCAGTGTTAACGGCAGTGCCACTTCCGTCCACCTTTCACGATAGCGTCCACAAACCCTGATTTCAGCAAGACTTTTGGTGGGTTCTAACTCTAGAGGTCCTTCAGTTTCTTCATGTTCTGCTTTTCTTCTAGCTTCCCGAAGTCCCTTAGTTCTTTTTACCCGAAGTCACTTCGTGCTGATCATGTCTTCACCTGTCCCCAAGAGTTGGCAACCTCTCATGTCTCACCCCTGTTGCTCCACATCGGAGAAATTAGAGAGGTGGACAACCGAATTTTTTCTTCCCTCCTATGCTGTTACGAGGTTACCTCATCTTGGTCATTTCAGTTTTATGAACTGAGACAAGGAGGTTACCATTTCTGAGCCCAACTGAAGGCTGGACTTCAGTTTCCTCCCCCGAGGATGATTTGTGACTTTTTCCAATTTCATGGCATAGCCGTGAACAATCTTCCTCCGAACTCATACCGTTATTTTAATGCCTTCCTCTGCATATGCGGCGTCTTCGTAATAGAGCCTCAGTTCATTCTGTTCATGCAGTATTATAAGCTCTATCCGGTCTCGAAGGGTGGCTTTTATTTCACGCTACCTTAGGCATCTGGGAGCAAAAAGTTTATGTTCACCTTTGCTACTAAAGATAGCTGGCGAGGGTGGCAAAGGAAGTTCTTCTTCCTAAAGGTGGTAAAGGCCTGGTCGTACGTCCCGACCAAGTGGGCTCGAGGAAAGCTGGAGACGGATGTCATGGACCTCAAGAACCTGCTAACTCCCGAGTTAGCGGCGAGGTTTGTGGACTTTGACAGACGCATCCATGCTGTCGCCAGCTGGGATGCCGAGGTCCCTTCACGCTCCCTCTACCCCTTCCCCATTAACTGGAGGCTTATGACCAAGGAGGTCCTTCGGGAGTTGGGGGTATTTAAGGAGCACAAGATAGACCTCGCCATGCCAGCTCCTGCCATCGACGGGAAGGAGTCCGGGCTAGTGGTGCTTCTTCGGAGGCAGCTCACTTATGAAGCCTTTTTTGAAAGTAAGTTTCCTTCCAAAAATTTTAGTATAATTATCCGTCTGGACTTACACTGATGTTTTTCTTCTTTTTCAGAGATGGGCGACGAGTCTGCCGCCTACTACAAGTCTCTCTTCCTTGGTCAGCCCGAAAGGGGGGAAGAAACAAAGAAGGGATTCTCCAATAGGCAGAAAACTACTGGGAGTGGGCCATCTTCACCCAAGAAGGTGAATAAGGACATCCTTCTTCCACCCCCGGAAGATGCGGAGGAGGTTGTCGGCGAGCATGAAACTTCCGCCGAGCTTCCTGCCGGGGCGGTCATCAGTGCTGCTTCTTGGAGTCCCGCCACATCGGTGGACCTTTTGGGCTCTCTGGCAGAGAGTCCCTCTGCTGAGGAGTTAGAAAAATGCCGAAAGGATAAAGGCAAACATATCCCTGCTGACGTGGAGGAGGTTCGAGATTTTGACGACGACGTTGCTGGGGTTGCTCCAAGTTTGTCTCTTATCCCTGTTTTAGTGCTCACCATTTCATAGCCAGGGAGTTTTGTTTGACAGAACCTACACTTCTAAACTTGCAGAGGAACTGGTGCCCTCGGCTTGGGTGGTCGACCATGCTCGAAGGCGGGCTCTTCGGGATTCTCACATCTCGAAGGACAAAGTTCCCAGGGAGCCGTTTTGGTCTTTCATGGAGGACATGAATTTATTCTCCGAAGACTGCTGGGAAATGGCTGCCCAGATGGTGGGCGGCGTGCTTGCCCAGGCTTCCTTCAAGGGGGTTGCCAAGGAGTGTGCTAACGAGGTTACCCTCGCCGCTAAGGTTTCTAAGCACGTTGCTCAGGTAGTTCTTTAGGCCTCTTCATTTTTTCTCCTTTTTTTCTAAATGCTTGGCATTCCTTATGCAAATTTCACTAAGTACATTCTTCTTTCTTGTAGCTCCTAGGGTATAGTGGATACCTTTGAGCTTGGGCAGCAAAGTAGTCTTCGGTCTGAGCTTGGGCCAAAGATAAATTAGCGAAGGCCAAGGTCTTCTACGCTAACTCGGTTGTAATGAACACTGAGTTGAGCCAAACAGCCATGGAGAAGGTTGCCAATCTTCGAGAGGAATTCTTGAAGGGCCAATAAGTGCTTTTGAAGGATTTCTCGTAGAAGATGTCTGACCTTGGCGCGAATGTGGTGAGCCTGACTTCGGCCAACGCGGCCTATCGGAAGGGGAAAGAAGAAGACTCTGCTCTCCTGGCGAAGGCGCTTGCTAACAACAACAAGCTTTAAGCCTAGGTCACAGCTTTGGAGAAGGAAGCAAAGAAGAAGAAAATGAAGGCACTGAAGAAGGAGGTTGCTGACCTTGAAGGTGAGGTGGAGGCGCTGTCCCTTGAAAAAGATAAGGCCGTCCAGGTGACCAAGGTTGCCTTCCAGGATGATTTTTGTTTGGCCCGCCACCAGGTTTTGAAGAAGTACCCAGACCTCGATGTCTCCTTCTTACCAGGCCTGGACATTCCTGAGGAGCCTCGGTGGACCTGGTCGAAGATCGAGCACCTCAACCTGCCGCTTGCCGCCCCTCCTCCGGCACCGATGTTTTAGGGCCTTTCCCTTCTTTTTCTTTGTAACTTTTCTCCTTGTAATAAGGCCTTCTTCAATGGAATTTTTCCCTTTTTCCATAATTTGGCCAAGTCATTGAGTAATTTCCTTTATTTCCTAGTTATCCCAACCATTTTCAGTCAAGGGACTTTGGAAATACTTTTTTCCTTGCTCTACTAGCCATCTTCAGAATTCCCTCAAGCAAGGTTTTGGCCTATTCGTTATGGACTTACTTTTTGGGAGGATGACTCAACCATTTCCGAAAAGAATAAATTTCACAAGCTTCTACACCTTGTTCAGCGAAAATTCTCTGGTGGAAGAAAAAGGTTTTGTAGCTTACAAACTTTTCTCTAATTCGTATAATCTTTTATCAAGATTCTAAGTGTAGAATTTCTTCAAGACGTCCAAATGCCATGTATTTTTCAATTCTCCACCTTTGGAGTCGCCATGCTTGTAAACTCCATTTCGGGCTTCATCAAGGACTAAGTACGGCCCTTCCGAGTTCACCTGAAGTACCTCTTTGGACCGCTTTCGGGGTTCGAATTTGGCTTTTCAGGGAACGAGGTCTCCTTTCCTTATTCTTTTTGGCCTAACGCGTAGGCTTGCGACTGTGGCCACTCTTTGCTGAAAGGCTTTCCTTCTGAGTTCAGCCGTCTTTCTATGCTCGTCAACCAGATCGAGCTTAGTTCTCAATCCAAGGTCATTTCCTCCTTCATCGAGCACTTGTATTTTGACTGACGGCCGTATTATTTCAATAGGGATAATGGCCTCTATGCTGAAAATAAGTGAGAAAGGTGTCTCCTCGTCGCTGCTCGGGGTGTTGTCTGATAACTCCACAGTACACTAGGAAGTTCTCCTGGCCACTTCCCCTTTGCTTCCCCCAACCTCTTTTCCAGTCCCTCTTTTATAGTTTTGTTGAATACCTCTACTTTTCCGTTGCTCTGGGGATGAGTTACCAGGGTGAAGTACATTTTTATTCCAAAGTTGGTGGCTAATTCTTGGGATCCCTTGTCCATAAACTGGGAACCATCATCAGCCACTATCATCGTCGGTATGCCAAATCTGCATATCATGTTCTTCCGGACAAACTTTTGTATATCTTTTGCCGAAATGGTCACTAGGGGTCCTGCCTCGTCCCACTTAGTGAAGTAGTCCACTGCTATTACGTAGAACTTCACTTCTTCGGGTACTGTCTAGAGTGGCCAAGTGAGATCTGTGCCCCATACTGCAAAGGGGCAAGGGTAATCTGTTGGGGTTATCCACTCCGAAGGCAGCCTTTGGATGCTGGCGTGTCTTTGGCACTTTTCACACTTTCTAGATGAACTATCTTGCACCCATTTTACTGATACATCTCTGTAACGGACTTGCGTACCCTTGCCGGTATAATTCCTCCTCAATTAGGAAATATCATCCGGAACGTCTTCGCACTTTTCACCGTTTCATGAGGATTTTCGGGAAGCTCTTCGGTTGTGAGATACCTCTTTGTAGGATCTTTCCACCCCTTGTCCGAGGTTGCTATATTTAGCGTTGCTATGCTCGGATGGCTCAACACTTTGGTGGCCCTTTTTCATTTGGCCAGGCTGTCTGCTTATTTGGCGTTGTCTCGGGGAGGTTTATTTTCAACACGTACTGCATCGAACTCTTGGATAAGCTTTGACATGTATTCATGATATTTTTCCAAAGTTGGATCGTTTGTGCTATAGTCCTCTGCCATCTGCCGCACCCCTAGCTGGGAGTCACTGTGGGCTTTTAGATTTCTCATGCCAATCTTTCTAGTTAGGCATAACCCTGCTATGAGAGCTTCGTATCGTTGGTGGGGCTAAACCCAAATTTAATGGATTTCATAACTTTCAGGCCTTCGTAAATGACTGTCCCAGCTCCCTGATGGTTGGAGCTAGAGGCCCTATCTACAAACAGAATCCATCCTTGTTCGCTTGTGCCGAGGTCCAATTGCTCTCCTTCGGCCACTGGAATTTTAGCAATAAAGTCTACTAGGGCTTGGGCTTTTATTGCTTTCCTTGGCTCATAAGTAATACGAGACTCGCCGAGCTCTATGCACCACTTAGAAAGCCTTCCTGAATGATCTATTCTCTTCATGACATCTCGAAGAGATAGGTTACTTCAGATAACAACGGGGATAGGTTACTTCGGATAACAACAGGGTGGGCATGAAAGCACAGCCGTAGTCTCCTACTTGCTAGCACCAGGGCATAGATAGCTTTTTCTAGCAAGGGGTACCCGACTTCATTGCTGAGGAGATGGCGACATTTCTTCGGGTGAAGAACTCCTTCGACGGGGAGCTCTGGGTCGTTTTGACCCTGTTTCTCCCACAAGTTGCATTCTGAGGGGTATGTTTCCCGTCAAGAACTCATCTCATTAATCTTCACTTCCCGAACTCCTGTGAATTGACGTGGGACTCTTCTCCAGATGAGGTACTGGTGAGGAGGGCCCTCAGCCCAGATTTCACTGCGGCCATCTTCGGTCTAACTACTACATCATTTTGGCCATGACAGAGTGTGGGAACTTGTGCAGAAAGCCCATGGTAATAGTCAGAGGATGTTCATCCTCGAGTAGGGAAGTCCCTACTGTAGTTTGTTCGGTTGCTGGTTGAACCTCTGGCGCGGACGGGGACCTCGGAAGTCCCTTGTCCTTAGAACGCCGAGTTTCAACAACGGCAACCTGGGAGTGATTTCCGACAGACAGCGCCAAATGATGGCCGGCAGCATCTTCGTCACGTGGTATGGTGAGACCGAGAAGGAATTCCAGTATGGGAGAGCGCCTGAGATGGAGATTCCTCAGGACGACCTGCCTGAAACACTAAAAAAACAGGGGTTAGGAGGTCCCCAGAGTCTTTTTCTGGGGAGGAGCCTCCGACGCCCAAGTCAGTCCTTTGGGAGGTGCAGAGGGAGTAGCAAGGACCAAAGACTCTTGCCTATTGTGTTTTCTTAAGGGCGGAAAGAAGAGGATCCCTTCCTGAAACCATTCCCCTGGTATATATAAGAGCGGGTGAGCCCTTCAGATTATAACACGTGTTTGGACAGATACCATCCGTACTTCTGGGTGTGGGGGCCTCTAGCTGCCTGCAGGCTCCTCGGGCCACGAGCTAAGGCAAGCATAGCCATACATGACAAGATGTAGGTAGTGGCGGTGCGTCAGAATGCATATGAGGGCGGCGTGCAGGGTGTGCGGGTGGCATGTCAGAGACTCCTTAATAGCTTCTGCCGTACCGCCAAGGTCACTTTGGTTGTGGTCTTCCTTCGGAGTGAGGGGCCTTTTCCCGGAGTCACACTGGTAGTTCGGGCAATTCCCTAGCTCCGAAGTTATTTCTTCGGGGGGGTTTTCTTCTACAGAAGGTTGCCGGTCCTTCCCGAGGGAGGCAATATGCTAGTTTCCCGAGGTTGGTACTGGCGGGCTACTGAGATCGTGTTCCTTAGGTGTCCAACTCCCTCTTTTTTGAGGTCTTTAGGTGACCGAGGCGATAGCACTTCGGCTATCAGCTGTATTTTGCGAGGGTCTACCCCCAGCATATCTTTCGGCGAGTAGGCAAACAGATCTTTATTCATTAGTAGGAAAGATACAAGTTTTTCCTTGTCACTTTCATCCAATTTTTTCTCTATTCGGGTATTTCGGCCTGGGACCTGCTCTATTTCTTCTGTTTCTACTTTCCCAAGATCTTCTGTTCCTTCTCCTTTTGACTCTTCTGCGGGTATGACTCTCACTTTCGTAGTCTATGCGTAGTTCATCACCGGGGCTTTCCTCGCCTTAACAAAATTTTCTTCACCTCCCCTTGGTCGATGAAGATCTCAGCATCTCCATTCTTGGTGGCGAAGGTGATAGTCAGGTACTTTACATCTGGGCGGATGTGGAGCTTTCCTTGCGTTTGCCTCCCAAGAATGGCATTATATGACGAAGGGATGAACCTTGTTATTATGGAGGCAAACAGTTCATCTTTGTTGTTCACCAAAGTTCCCCTTAGCATCAATGGGAAATCAATCCAGCCGAGGATAAGGAGTTCGCACGGTCCTACTCCAAAGGTAGGAGAAGTGACGGACTTGAGGTTGCTTCTAGATATACCCAGACTTGGTAGTAGGTGTGAGAATAGGACATCCGCATTTGAACCATCATCAAGCAATACTTTCTTGATGTCCCAGCTTCGTATTCTGGCCATAACCAGCAGTGGATCATCATGGGGAAATATGACGGTGGACCCATATTTCTGAACAAGCTTTTTTGATGGGTTCCCATATTCCATCACCGAAATCTCCCTTTCCTTTCTTTTCCTTTCTGCAAACGGCAGTCCTGTTATGATAATTTGTATCACCCCCGCCGAGGGTGGCGATTGCCTTTTTGGACTTTGGTTCCGGCGTCTGTCGGAGTCATACTCCTCATCATCTCCCTTCCTCTCCTCTTCTCTTATTCCATTTGGGGAGGGCATGCATAGGTAACGTCGAAGTTGACCTTGCTTTACTAGGGATTCAATGTACTTCCTCAGCTAGAAACAGTCCTCGGTATCATGCCCGTGGTCTCGATGGAATTGATAGAACTTTTTCATGTTCTTTTTGTTGTCCGAGGTCATGGCCTACGGTCGTTGAATCTGGGATCCTTACTTTTCCATCGCCATAAGGATATTCGTCGTTGTGGTGTTCAAAGGAGTGAAAGTCAATGGCTTCCTTGCCTTAGGCTTCCGAAGTTATCCCCCTGATTCAGTTAGGTAGCGAGCTTGCTAGCTCATTCCTTCGGCATGAATGTGGTCAGGTTTTGGGCCTCCCATTCTCAATTCTTCAGCAGTCATATGCTGTTCGGCCCTTCGGTAAAATTCACCAAGCGTGTCGAGGGGATCCTTGGAAAACTCATAGAACAACTGAGAGCCTCTTCGAAGTCCTCGTGTCATGGCCAGGATTCATATTTTTGGCCTGAAGTCTGGAACACTTAAGGCTTCCCTGTTGAACCTTTCAACATAGTCACAAATAGTTTCTCCATTTCTCTGCACTATGTCGAACATTTAGACTGGCATCTTCGCCGTTGGCAGGCTTCCGATGAACTGCTGCATGAAGGTAGTAGATAACTCTTGGAACTCCATGATGGTTCCAGGAGCCAGTGAGTCATAGCATGCCGTTGCTGGTCCGGCAGGGGTGACCTCAAAAAATTTGCACAAGGTGGCGTCATCAGCACCGTCCAACACCACACTGTGCTTGTATTTGTTCAGATGAGCCTGGGGGTCAGTCCTTCCATCGTAGGTCTCCAACCGAG
Source organism: Aquilaria agallochum (assembly GCA_000696445.1). Classification (NCBI taxonomy): domain Eukaryota; kingdom Viridiplantae; phylum Streptophyta; class Magnoliopsida; order Malvales; family Thymelaeaceae; genus Aquilaria; species Aquilaria agallochum. The sequence continues at coordinate 21,119 of KK903875.1, forward strand.
GTACCCAAAAGTCATTCGGCATGGGTGCTTCGACCACCCCTTGGGTGAATGGTGATTCAACTCCATTGAAGGTTTCTGACAACCTAGCCTAGGCGGGCTTCCGAGGTACCTGCCTCTCCACTTTTTCTAGCCTCTTTAAGATTTTCACCATGAGGAGTGTGGCACTGGGCTCCTCTTTCTTCTATTTATAGGCCTCCGAGAATGGAGACTGACGTCTTGTTTTTAGGGAGTGACTTTGGCGTTGAGGGGATGACGACTTTTCCTCAGGTGAAGAACTCCTTCGGCGGGGAGTTCTGGGTCATTTTGACCCTGTTTCTCCCATAGGTCGTGTCTCGAAGGGTATATCTTCCGTCGAGGACTCTTTTCCCGGTGAGGCACTGGTGAAGGTGGCCTTCGATCTGGAGTTGGGTGTGGCCATCTTCGGTCTAGCTGCTACGTCATTTCAGCCACGACGGAGCATTGGAACTCACGCAGTAAGCCTATGGTGATAGTCAGGGGACGTTCATCCTCAGGCAAGGAAGTCCCTGCTGCAGTTTGTTCGATTGCCGATTGAACTTCTAGCGTGGACGGGGACTTCGGCAGTCCCTTGTCCTTGGAACGCTGAGTTTCAACGACGGTGACTTGGGAGTGGGTTCCCACAGACGTTGCCAAATGATGCCTTGCNGCAGCCTCTTTTAGCCCTGGACCCGGACAGGTTGTGTCAGGACTGGGGCGGCTGCGGCGCGTCAGTTCGCCGTTCTGATGTGACGTGTAGGGCTTGTGGGCGACATGTCAGAGGCTCCTTAAATGCTCATACCGTACTCCCGAGGTCCCCTGGGCGAGGTCGCCCTTCGGTGCGTGCACCCTCTTCGGATTCTATCCGTCCTTCGGTGCGAGCACCTCCTTCGGGATCTATCCCATAGTTCTGGGAGTTCCCTTGATGGACACCTTCTTCGGGACTCACACCCATAGTTCGGGGATTCCCTTGTTCAGGTGCTTCTTGTTCGGGGAAGATCCTCTTCGGGGCAGTCAGTTTGGCCCCTCGATGGAGATGGTGTTGTCCTCGGAATTCCTGACGAGCTAACCAAAGTCTCAAGCTCATAGTGTTTGACTTCGCACCTTCCGAGGTCAGTGAAAAGATCCTCTCTTGGGTGACGTCAGACTCCTCGGCCAATATTCTGGCAGGGAGTTACTACCGAGGAGGCAATAGCCTTTGGCTATCACGAGGTTATTTCAGTATCCTAGGAATATCCTTGTCGAGGGTGGCCCTGTTTGGGGACGCTCTCCACTGTTGAAGGCGGTTTGGTTGTCTTACCAATTTTGGCACGATCGCCCCCAAGGATGGAGAGTTAACGAGGTCGGATGTGAGAGCGGCCAGACACCATTCTTCCCGATGTTGGTGCCTTTCCTGCCGAAGGTGGTGCCTTCCCTGAGCTTGCAAATTTAAGGGATGACAAGCACTTTGGCTATCATTGTTCTCATCTATCTTCGAGCTCTTCCTTCTTTTTTTGCGGCGGTGCAAGCGGCGATGTGATTTCCGAAAACCATTCACGATGGCATCTTATAATCCCGACTTTGGCAAACATTTTGGTGGGTTTCCCTTCCAGAGGTCCTTTGGTCATTTCGATTTCTATTTTTTCTAGTCCCCAAATCTTTTTCCTTTCTTCCCGAAGTCCTTTGACCTTCTTTTCCGAAGTCATTTTTGATAGCCAAACGCTATCGCCTCAGTCTGGCCGAACTCCCTGCCACAAGAATGGCTAGAAGAACTGGCGCTACCCGAGAAAAGGTGTGATCATGCACCTCGGGAGATAGCCGAAGAGCTTCGAGCCCGGCACGCCAGGAAAACCCGAGGACACTACTTGCCCCCCCAAGGTTGTGAACAGATCGCCTTCGGAAAAACGGCACCAGACATAGCGAG
>KK903876.1:0-11933 GCA_000696445.1 Aquilaria agallochum
TTCCATAAATAATTCAAAGTCTCTACAAATAATTTCGCTAAGTTTCCAAATTAGGAAACTATTTATGCCACTAATCCACTTAACCCGGTAGTTAATCATTCATCACTTTCCTACTTAAGTTTAAGTAAGGGTGAGTTCCTAAGTGTAATTTGACACTTAAAAGTAAAAAATGGCAAACTAGTAATTTTGACCAAAGTGAATGGCATGATTGTAATTTTGATGAAATTAGGGTCACATAAGGAATTTTGACTATTTAAGTCAAGACCATAAGTTATTCTAGCTATTAGAACCATCATTTGAAAGAAAAGTGCAAAAATTGCACTAAGTGCTCAAATGGGCCATTTATGTCTTAAGTGGCTTAAGTGTAAGAGGCTTTTGAACATTCTTTAGGACCAACGAGGGTTGGTTTTGGGTGTCGAATTAGTGACCAAATTGAAGCAAAAGAAAACTTGAGGCCCAAGAGACAAGAAAACAAAGAAAAGTGAGTTAGTAGAGTTGGTAGGATATTTCTACCAAGTTTTGACTTCCATCTCCATTCCTTGCATTCCAATTTCGTTGCTCCCTCTCCCTACCAGAAATTCTGCTTCAAGCCTCCCCAATTAGTCAAGTTTTCATCAAATTTAAAGGTCCCAAAGTGAATCCAAGAAGCCTTCAACTTGTTATTGGTGTTTTTGCTCTCATTTGGCTCTTTAATGCTTGTTTGGGGCTTGAAACCTAAGGTAAGCTTCTTGGTTTTGTTTGAGCTGGTTCTAAGTTGTTTGACTAGCTAAAAATGGTCTTGATTTGAGGTTCTTGGTGCCATATCATGTTGGTTTTATGATTGGAACTCAAAAGAGCTAGGTTAAACTCAAGGGTGTTTGTGCTTTGTTCTTGCTTTATGGCTGAATTTGAGTTAAGGGTTTAAGTTAATTTAGCTCAAATAATGCATAGAAATGTAGTAATGTATGTGGGAATGAATTAAAAACAATACCCATGTGAATTGGCCTTGGGAATTGAAGGATTCAGCAAGTTTCGTGCAAGTTCGCATGCAGTCGAGCAATGCTAAAGAGTATTGTGTCACTAGTAAATCTCCAGGGAACTCGAGAGTTAGTGCTTTTGGTGATGCATCACCGATGGCGTCACCAAGGCATAAGTCCCTTAAGCTTGTGGCATCCTAAGAAATATCTCAATCCCTCAGTTATCATCCTTAGGTCATTCTAAGATGTTCCATAGCCTTAATTGGGTCTAAGACTTATTCCTAAATTGAGAATTATACATTATTTAAAGTGGTAGCTAAATGGTGTGGTTAAGGTAGAACTAAGTAGAGTGGCTAAGGGCTAAAAGTGCTCAAGTTGCTAAGGGGGCACTAAGGGGATTAAGTTGGGTTTTGGAGGCTTCATTGGCTAAGTGAGAGGTCTTGGACCTAAGGGAAATGAAGAGGAAATCTAAGAAGATCTCAACTGAACCATTTGGTTTGGTAAGTGAGCCACTAAAGAGCTCTAAACTAAGCTCTAAGAGCTTGGCAAGATGGACCATATAAGATGGCTACCCTATATAATAAATTAAGAGTAAAATGTGTAAGTTTTGAGAGGAAGTGATGACCTACTCTAGGACCTGTAAGTAGGACTTAAAGGAGGTAAAAGATTTAAGATACGAGGCCCAATTTCTCAAGTACCTTTGTCGTTTGAGCTCAATGCAAGTATAAGACACCTAAGGTGTAAGAAGTCTTGAGGATTGTGTTGCATATCATACATTCAGGCATTGCATATCTTTTATGTTGGTCTTATGTTGGTTGTTGGTTGTTTGTTTGGTTGTATGCCATGTTTGCATGCGTGTTTGCCATCTTCTTTGCAGGTACCCCAAGGGATCCTTACTGAGTACATTCATGTACTCACTCCCTTAAGTTTGTTGTGCTGGTTCTATTCATGTACTCACTCCCTTAAGTTTGTTGTGTAGGTTCTAACACCAAGCCTAACAACTAGTGGATAATTATGGGTTAAGTTTCCTCTTTTTGCGGGTACTTATTCTTCAGAATCCTTGAGATTCTAGGTTTACTTGTTAGTTAAGTTTTGTACTGACTAAGTATTATACCTTTACAGTTTAAAGGCTAAGTGGTGCACAAGGATAAGAAGGGGGCTTGCACTTAGAGCTTGATAGCTTAAATGTGAGCCTCAAATAATGGATTCTAGTTAAGGATTTTGTCTTGTAAACTACCTTGTGTACTAAGATGTTGCCTCTATTAGGATACATTGTGGTATAAAACCATTGAGTTACTTTTGGGTGTATGCTAGTGATGTTAAGTATGCACAAACTATTGCTTGAAGTTGAAGTAACTAGTATTTCATTATCTTGGTACAGTTTAAGTACTTTTTAAATGCAATGCTTGAGCGATGTTTTTGAAATGGTTTACTTAATTGTTTGCATCCCCAGGACAAACGCATGCATATCTTCTTGCAGGGTAAGTTAAAAAACTAGTTGCAAATAAATTGTTTTAATTTACCTATAAGTAATAGTTAGCCAATAGTAACTAAGTGGGATTATAGTCCCTAAGAGCCTGCAAGTTAAGTAATTCAGGGCATTGGGACCTCAGTCCATAACAAAATCTCCTTCTTGCCTCAAGTACTTTAAACTATTCATCCACTCACGGGCTAATTTGCAATGGATTCCAAGTCCAAATCACTCCAAAAAAAAAAAAAACTAACTTCACAAAAGAGGGCAAATAACCTGTGGGGGCAAAGTTCATATATGGACAAGAATAGCTAAATAAGCAGCAGCAAAACCATAAGGGGGCCAACGGTGGAGGGTGGCAGTGATAGAGAAAGGGAGGGAGATAGAGGTGAAAGATTAAGAGGAGGTAGCTGGATTGTTAAATGGAAATATTTCAAGATTTTGAAAAAAAATGCAAGATTTTCAAAGGGTTAAAACTAGTTATTTATTTATTTATTTATTTATTTGTCCAATTGAATGCCACAAGTTAACAAAAGGTCTAAAATGAAACACTTAAACGAGGTTGGGAACTTTCTATGTAAGAAATTGAAGTAAATATCCAAAAGTAAAATAATAATTAAAAATTAGGGACCACAGATGTAATTAACCCTAAAAGGTACTCAGACCAGATGATTAATGAATGGCACAATTTCCCATAAGTAGCAACTTCAATGGCATCTTTGTCCAAAAAAATAATATAATGGGCATTTGCCTAAAATGCTTAAGATAAGTGGCAAATTTACCTCATTTCCCTCTCTTTGGTACCAAGTACAGGGTTGGTTACAATTGCTCATAATTTGTAGCAAGCAAGATGGCGGACTTGCTAGCTAGCTAGCTGTGGGTTTCATTAATTAAGCTTAATTAATTAATTAATTAATTGTGTACCGTTAAGTGCATGTGCCTGTGCATGCGAATAAATGAGATTTCGCTAGCGGAAGCCACCCGGCTGGGGAGTAACCAAATACGTAAAAATTCATCAACAATAATAGGTCGTTCTAAAATACGGGGGGTTGTACCAATACCCCTCTTTTCATGGCTCATCCCCAAAAATTTTTTCTCTGATCAGTTAAGGACTCAAGTTTAGAAATATCACAATAGTATACAAAATAAGAAAATCATATTGTAACGTGAACAACAGGTTACAGGTTATGCGGTATGTAATTAAAGCTAAACGGTATAATAATTAGGTTAGGTGGTAACGAATTTAGGCTAAATGGTATTAGATTTAGGTTCATGTTATATAAAATTTAGATGGTATGAGAATGAGGTTAATATGATATGATATTCAGGTTTAATGGTATAGGATTCAGGTTAAGTGGTATGTGATTCAGGTTAACTGGTATGAGATTTAGGTTAAATGGTATAAGATTCAGGTTATGGTATAGGGTTAACGTTAAATGGTATGATATTAAGGTTTAATGGTATGAGATTCAAGTTAAATGGTATGAGATTCAGGTTCATCTGGTATGAGATTTAGGTTCATATGGTATGAGATTAAGGTTATTGTGGTATATTAATGAGGTTGTTGTAGTATATGATTCAAGTTAAGTGGTATGTGATTTAAGTTAAATGGTATGAGATTCAAGTTCATCTGGTATGAGATTAAGGTTATTGTGGTATGATAATGAGGTTGTTGTGGTACAGGATTCAGGTTTAGTGGTATGGGATTCAGGTTAACTGGTATGAGATTCGGATTAAATGTTATGAGATTCAGGTTATAGTATAGGATTGAGGTTAAATCGTATGATATTGAGGTTTAATGATATGAGATTGAGGTTAAATGGTATGAGATTAAGGTTAAGTGGTATAGGATTTAGGTTCATCTGGTATGATATTTAGGTTCAAGTGGTATGAGATTCAGGTTAACTGGTATGAGATTCTGCTTAAATGGTATGAGATTCAAGTTATGGTATAGGATTGAGGTTAAATGGTATGATATTAAGGTTTAATGGTATGAGATTGAGGTTCATATGGTTTGAGATTCAGGTTCATCTGGTATGAGATTTAGGTTCATATGGTATGAGATTAAGGTTATTGTGATATGATAATGAGGTTGTTATGATATAGGATTCAGGTTAAGTGGTATAAGATTCAGGTTAAGTGGTATGAGATTAAGGTTATTGTGGTATGATAATGAGGTTGTTGTGGTATAGGATTCTGGTTAAGTGGTATGAGATTTATGTTAACTAGTATGAGATTCAGGTTAAAATGGTATGAGATTCAGGTTATGGTATAGGATTAAGGATAAATAGTATGATATTGAGGTTTAATGGTATGAGATTCAGGTTAAATGATATGCGATTGAGATTAAGTGGTATGCGATTCAGATTAACTTGTATGAGATTCAGGTTAAATGGTATCATATTCAGGTTATGGTATATGATTGAGGTTAAATGGTTTGATATTAAAGTTTAATGGTATGAGATTCAAGTTCATCTGGTATGATATTTAGGTTCATATGGTATGAGATTAAGGTTATTGTGGTATGATAATGAGGTTGTTGTGGTATAGAATTCAGGTTAAGTGGTAATGAGATTCAAGTTAAATGGTATAAGATTCAGGTTAAGTGGTATGAGATTCAGGTTCATCTGGTATGAGATTCAGGTTATTGTGATATGATAATGAGGTTGTTGTGGTATAGGATTATGGTTAAGTGGTATGGGATTCAGATTAATTGGTATGAGATTCAGGTTAAAATGGTATGAAATTCAGGTTATGGTATAGGATTGAGATTAAATGGTATAATATTGAGGTTTAATGGTATGAGATTCAGGTTAAATGATATGAGATTGAGGTTAAGTGGTATGAGATTCAAGTTCATCTGGTATGACATTTAGGTTCGTATGGTATAAGATTAAGGTTATTGCGGTGTGATAATAAGGTTGGTGTGCTATAGGATTCAAGTTAAGTTAGTGGTATGCGATTCAGGTTAACTAGTATGAGATTCAGGTTCAATCGTATGAGATTCAAGTTATGGTGTAGGATTGAGGTTAAATGGTATGATATTAAGGTTTTATGGTATGAGATTCAGGTTAAATGATATGAAATTTAAGTTCATCTAGTATGAGGTTAAGGTTATTATGGTATGATAATTAGGTTGGTGTGGTATATGAGATTAAGGTTATGCAGATATGAGATTCAAGTTATGATTTAAGGAATAAGGTTTTTGCTTTATGATTAAAGTTTAGGGTTTAGGGTAATTGATTTGGAATTAGAGTTAGGGATTAAGAATTAAGGTTAATGTTAAGGTTTAGGGAATAGGGTTATGGTTAGGGTTTAGGGTTAGGGTTACGGATTAAGGTTTATGGTTTAGGCAATTTGTTATTATTATTATTTTTTACAGTAATCATAATAATAATAATTCTAGTATCATAATAAGTAGGAATATATAGTCAATATAAACTGTAATTAATTATTAGAATCATATTTAATGATATTAAATTTTTTAAATGTACTCATTATATATATAATTAAATATGTTGAAACCAATAATAATTTTTTTCCTTTTTTTTCCCATTCAAAAAAGGGTGATGAAGTTAACTTAAATGTACTTAATCTAATTACAAATTTTTATTTTTATATCATTCTCATGAAGAACCAATTTCATAACTAAGCCAATATTATGTAGGTGTGATAATCAATTCAAAATACAATTTTTATGATGTTATTAAATTTCTATGAATTTATCTTTTTTAATGAGTAAAGAAAGAAAAATTCATAACAAATTATTAGTATTATAGAAGTTTTACAATCAGTGGATTATTTGACCTAAATACAATTATCTTTCAAATAAAATTGGTTCCAGGTATAATAAGATGTATACGTAAACTTTACTTGCCTTTTTTGGTGAAATGTGTTTTGAAGAATTGTAACCAATCAATTTTCCTAAGTTGATTAGATGTATTATATGGTCTACAAGACTAATCGGATTTGAATGAAATAAATCTATCTCGGGACTTGGCTAAATTCATCAATAACAATGAACTTAAAAAGATTAAGTAACTTAAATAATTGGATAACTAATATAAAATTTGATGCAATTCATGACTTAAATTAGAGACTAGGGATTAGGCTTAGCGTTTAGAGTTAGGGGTTAGGGTTAAGGTTAGTGTTAAAGATTAAGGTTAATGTTAAGGTTTGGGTTCTTGTAAGATTTTTAAAGTTGTTTTTAAAACTAAAGGGAGATAAGTGTAATTTTTAAAAAATTGTTAAAAAAATTAGACATTTGCATTACTTTTTAGGAGTTGCAACTAATCAATTTTTCTTACATGATTTTGGACTAGTTATATGGTATACAAAAAGAATCAGATTTGAAATTCTGGTTAAGTGATATCAGATTTCCTTGGGTGATTGGCCCACTTATATAGTATATGAAAATAATCAAATTTGAATGAAATATAATTGTCTCTGAAGTTTATCAAGTCCACCAAAACTAATTTACTTATAGATATATAAGTATTTTAGTGCCTTAATTCAATTAATTTTTTATTTATTAAAAAAACTAAGTAAGTTAAATTATTTAAATAATTGGATAAGTAGCCTAAAATTATAATCCTCTATATTATCAATTTTATTAAATTAATTTGTGCAAAAACAACAAATTAATTTTCATATGTTGCTTTATTTATGATTTTTAAAAATTTTCATATAGGTTTTAAAAATTGTAATTGAACATAAATTTTCATATATTATTTGAGTTTATGATTTTTTTAGGTATTAATTAATTGTAAATATACTCATTCTTTCTAAAATATATGTAAATATATAAAAAAAATTCTAAAAAAAATAAACATGTCTTAAAATGGGTTGGCGGGCACTATCCGAACTGATTACTCGTGGAGAGGATTTGGGATTCCTTATACCCAACCCAAACCTAGCCTATTGACATCTTTATTTCATGATGACTGTTACTAATAAAATATTACTTAAATTAAATAACTATAATAAATATATAATTAAAATTCGTATTTAATGCAATTCATGACTTAAATTAAGATAAAATAAAAATCACATGAAAATGACTTTTAGAATTCTTCCAAAAAAAATTATTTTGATAATTTTTACTGAAAAATATACTTGCATAATTTCAATCTATTGGTAGATTTTACATAATTATTGGACAATTTAAATTATTTTGTCTTCTCAATAAATATATAAATAACTATAAAAATATTATAAAAACTGAAATTACTAAAAGATGGGTAAGAGTTTAGGGATTAGGGATTAGGATTAGAGTTTAGGGTTAGGGATTAGGGATTAGAGTTTAGGGTTAATGTTTAGGGAATAGGGTTATGGTTAGGGTTTAGGGTTAGAGTTGGTGTAGTTATTAGTAATTAAGTTTCACAATCGAACATAAGATAGTTCGAGCTTAGTGTCCGAATTGGGAAGAAAAAGAAATTATGGGGGTTAAATTGCAGTTTAACTATAACCAAAAGTGAAAGAAGGGACAGTAAAGAAATTACAATACAGCCACCCAAGACAAAATTTCGTTTAAATAAGACGACCGCACTTGAAAAACAAAAAGCGATCATGTCAGCAGCAAAGAAAAAAAAAGGATATGATGGATGTTTTTTTATTGTTAAAGAATAGTTAGATATAAATTTTTTATATTCAATTTAAATTGTAATTTTTAATATTGCTAAAAAATTTAGTTACAAAAATTCACTTTATAATTTTAAAAATTATGAACCAACTCACTTTATTAAACTATAAAGCAGGTTAACTAAATAACTCATGCTACAATAATCAATTATCAATAATGAAAAGAAATGATGCAAATATAAAAATCATGTTTAATTTATTTTGCACCCGAAAATTGTACATAAAAAAAACAACAAACAAGTTTGGAGAGTAAGCGAGCAAATAGAAAGAATATAAAGTAATAATTAAGTTTCCGGACCAAAACGTAATAATGTAGGCATTAGATACTTAAGTGGTAAAGGTTAGAAATTCTAGAAATGCATCTAACCACAAAAAAGTGAAGCATGCAAAAACTGAGAAATTTACTATTTAGGCCACTAGGACTCTATCCACTTCCAAAAAAATGGAACTGAACTTAAAAACAGTCAATATTGTCCAGGAAATATAAAAAAGGAACGAAGTGTTACATGAACAATACTTCCTAATTCAGCAATAAAAATATAGTTATAAAATGACAACAAACAACTATTGCAACACATATCCTCCAATATTTACATTAGTCAATTTCAAAGTATTTAACCTTCCTTGTTTCACGACAACTTCCTACAAAAAATTCATACACTGCACAATCCAGTAGAGAAGCACTAAAACCAAATGTATTTGATAACTTATTTTAGCTTCAAAATCTACTTAATTCACCTGCGAAGTCATACCTTCACACAAAACATAAACAAAGCGAGAGTTAACTCAAAATGAATTTATTTTAGCATCAAGAAGCCTATTAAACTACGTACAAAATTCCCTTAGCTCGTAAACATTTACTTAGGGTGGATATATATTTGAACTCCGCATAAACCAACAGGTTAGAATTTCAAAATGCTTAGCAAAGACACGAAAAAAAACCCAACCATGTAGAAATAGGCCAACCTGCTGCAATGATGAATTTGGGTATAGAGTTGCTTATCGATCTTGAATCTCAAATCCTGAATCAATTCCACACTCTTCACATAACGTAGAACAAGATGTGACTAGAGACTTCGTCTACAGCCTTTGGCAACGGCCACTGCAAGAGGCCTCAAACTCCAGCCAAATAGGTTAAACCCTGAACCAAACCAAACCCAATCAAACAACAAAAGATGACCCAAATCAAACAATAAAAGTTAGTTGCCAAAATTACCCAAAAAATGGTATGACAGTTTTCAATTTGTCATTGTATGAAACCAGATCTAGGACTTCAAATCCGGCTACTAATAGAACCACTTGCAACTTGTGCGATCAACTGGGTAAATGGAAAAACCATATATTATATATCCATAGCGCTTAGCCGATACCACATTTAAAATCACACCGCCTAGCATTAACAATTTTCTTTCTTTCCCAAATACTAGGATAAGTCTTGGTAACATCTAAACCAACCAATATCATATATTACTCAAACATGAAAACATACCCGTAATGGATTAAAGTATTTAATTTATTCCTTCCAATCCAATCTCTACGTAACAAATATAAGTTCAACCTGAAAAAAACAATGGCAGTTATTATCATCAAGCTATAGTTCATCAGGGGATGCCATTTGACATGTTTCCCCAAAGGGACCATTTGAAACAGTAGGATGAAGTGCCGCATGAGAAAGGTAAAGAATACATAGTACTTGCACGAGACAAAGAAGTAATACTTGTGCAAAACAAAAAGTAGTAGTCCAAGCCACCACCTGAAACATTGAAACAGTCTTTCTTCACAGAGACATACCGACTCACAAGAATGTATCGCAGTAATATAAAAATAACAACATGAAGTAGACACATACATGAACTCTCATACAAAGTTCCAGCTCTAGAGACATAAAACATAAATCCCACTAATTTCTGTAAGGCAACTCATCATGCAGGAGTTCATACAGGATCTTAGGTAAGCAATACTTTGGTATGACAATTTTATAAATATCACACAGAAGTCAAAATGAAAATCTAGGAGCTTGTACTGAAACTAGACATCCATGAGAATTTTCACTTAATTCAGCAGATTTAGACAAATAATATATTAATTCAAATTATTTTTGTAGTCAGGTACTTTTTAAACATATAGCACTAGATTTCCAAACAGACTACTCTCCACTAAAAAATAATTACATAAACTCAAAGGAATATCCAAACTGCATTCCGTAAAATTATAATTAAACTAGACATATAAGACTATGATTATGGAAAGATTCAATTCCAGATAAGTAGTACATGATTTATAGCATAAAAACGATTTCCACATTTTGGCAGGACTAGCATATTCAGGTCTAAAACCAGTACATTACTGAATGCCATAAAACTCACATTTTGTGACTTGACTAACAATATAATATCTCCAAGTTCAGCAACCAGGTTTCAATACAAAAATCAGTAAGATTAGCAGCGATGTAATAATCTTTGCTTACTGGTCTTCAATTTGTTTATTACTAAATCAGACTTAACAACTATATTTGTCACACAACCAGTAGCAGCTACTCAATTAATTAATTTCAAAGTAATAAACAAGCAACCAAAGGAGCAAATTGAAGGATTCCACACTTTGAACACAAACAACATCCATTTACCAATTAAACTTACCATTAAAATATGCCCGCTGAGCAAATTATTTGAAAAACTTAATCAATGCCAAATTCATAGTAATATCTAACACATGAAGATTATAATGATGAGATTAGACAACAAGCAATCAGATTACTAAAGTACTAACTATATGTATTGCAAGTTATAATCTCCTTTTAAAATTCAAAACTTAATGTGAGAAGAGCTTCTATTATTTACTTGTTCTCTATAAGTATTTAACCTCAATTTCAGCCCACTAGAAAGAACCAAAGAAAGTAATGCAAGCAATGAACTTCAACTACTCCAGAAAAAGGCCATAAAGCATAAATTTTTACTCACACAACTAAACGATAAACATTTTTCAATGAATTCAGAAGTATCAAATATAATCAGGGGCTTCAGATTTCCTTTCAATTTAAAGATGGCTCTAGTCTGTACAGAGAACATAGTTGTTTCTTTCGAAAATTTTGATGGGGACCTAACGCCTTCCTTCAAGTCAAATATGGAAAGCCGAAGGGGGGAGCACACATCACAAAAAAAATGGAAATAAATCACACACATGTCCAAATCAATCCATAAAAGATTCATTATGTGAAAAAAATTGATCATCGTTGACATCCATAAATCTGGCCTTGATAGCCAAAGTGCCCATCACCTTCCGAACCCACAGGCTCGGACAAGGTACCAACCTCGGAAGAGAAACCACCTGCTACGGAAAGAAGGATGTTCGACCCCCCGAATCCGACCTCGGAAATTCTCCGTTCCAGGAAACGACAGTGCCAACCTCGGGGGGACAATTAAACCATCCTCGGAAGTGGGGGGTATGCCTGAGAAAGGCCGCCCTCGGGAAATTTACTTCTGCGATACTAAAGTAACCTCGGGAGATAAGTTCTTCTCCGAAGAAGTCTCTTCTACCAAAAGGACCTCGGGAGTACGACGGGAGCAATTAAGGAGCCTCTGACACATCCCCAACACGCCGCCCCCAGACACGCTCTGACATGCCGCCTGCAGAAACACTCTAGTACGCCACTCTCGGGTTGCCTAGGCTCCTGGCCAGACGGCCTATGGTCAGTTGGATGTTCCCCTTTTCCCCGAAGATGTGGACCACATCCCACCGAACACGTGTCACGATCTGGGCCGGCCACGTGAGGAGAACTACTATTGTTCGCCCCTCTATAAATACTCGGTAAACACCACAGGTAAAGTTGTTGTTGAGCACCAGAGACCATACTTCTCCACTCTTTA
>KK903876.1:12208-32376 GCA_000696445.1 Aquilaria agallochum
GGAGGCTCCTCCCTGGAAAAAGACTCCGGGGACCTCCTAATCTCTGTCTTCTAAGCCTTTCAGGTAACCTCCCCGGGGAAATCTCCACCTCAGGCGCTCTTCCTCACCGGAAGTCCCCCTCGCTCCTACCATGTCACATGACGAAGGTGCTACCGGGCATCATTTGGCGCTGTCTGTGGGAACTCAACCCCAGGTTGCCATCGTTGAAACTCGGCGTTCCAAGGACAAAGGGCTTTCGAAGCACCTGTCCGCGCCAGAAGTTCAGCCGGCAACCGAACAAACTGCAGTATGGACTTCCTTGCTAGAGGATGAACGGCCCTTGACCATCAGGTACTCGAAGGATACACTTAAGGTTGCGAGGTAACACCGAGAAATGACACAGCAACTAGATCGAAGATGGCCACACTCAGCCTCGGGCCAAAGGCCACCCTCGCCGGTACCTCGCCGAGAAAAAATTCCTAGATCAACGCATAGGAGCTTGGGAAGTGGGGATCAATGTGACAAATCCTCGATGGAAAACGTGCTCCTTGGGACGCAACCCACAAAAAAAACAGGGTCAAAATGACCTCGAACTCACCGCCGAATGAGTTCTTTACCTGACAAAAAGTCGCCATCCCCTCGACATTGAAGTCAGTTCACAAAAATGGGCGTCGACCTCCATTTTCGGAGACCTTCAGGCAGCCAGAAGAAGAGCCAAGTGCCACACTCATTGTGGAGAAAATCTTAAAAAGGCTAGAAAGGGTAGAGAGACAGGTGACTCGGAAGCCTGTCTAAGCTAGGCTATCCAAAACCTTCAATGGAGACGAGTCACCATTTACCCAAGCAGTGGTCGAAGCACCTATGCCTAGTGACTTCCGCGTACCTCGGCTCGAGAGCTACGATGGTCGGACCGACCCCCAGGCTCACCTGACCAAATACAAGCGCAGTATGGTGTTGCACGGTGCTGACGACGCAACCTTGTGCAAATGCTTTGAGGTCACCCTTGCCGGACCAGCAACGGCATGGTATAACTCATTGGCTCCGGGAACCATTATGGAGTTCCAAGAGTTATCTACTGCCTTTACACAGCAGTTCATCGGAAGCCGGCCCACAGCGAAAATGCCAGTCCAGATGTTCGACATAGCGCAGAGAAATGGAGAAACAATCCGCGACTATGTCGAAAGATTTAACAGGGAAGCCTTGAGTGTTCCAGAATTCAGGCTAGAGATACGTATCCTGGCCATGACACGAGGACTTCATGGAGACTCCTAGTTGTTCCACGAGTTTTCCAAGGATCCCCTCGACACGCTAGGCGAATTCTACCGAAAGGCCGAACAGCATATGATTGCCAAAGAGTTGAGGATGGGGGGCCCAAGGACGGGCCACATTTGCGCTGCCACATTCGCGTCGAAGAAACGAGCCAGCAAACTCGCTACCCAATCGAATCGGAGGGACGACCTCAGAAGCCTAAGGGAAGGAAGCCACTGGCTTTCACTCATCTAAACACCACAAGGACGAGCATCCTCATGGCAATGGAAAGGCAAGGAACCCAGATCCAACGACCGAAGGCCATGACCTCGGATAACAAAAGAAACATAAAAAAGTTCTGCCAATTCCATTGGGACCACGGGCACGATACATAGGACTGCTACGAGATGAAGAAGTACATTGAATCCTTGATAAAGCAAGGACAACTCCGACGTTACTTGCACATGCCCTCCCCAAAGGGAAGAAGAGAGGATGAGGGAACGGGAGATGAGGAGGAGTATGACTCCGACAGACGCCGGAACCGAAGTCCAAGAAAGTGTTCGCCACCTCCGGCTGGGGTGATACAAATGATCATGACAGGGCTGCCATCGGTAGAAAGGAAAAGAAAGGCCAGGGAAATTTCGGTAATGGAGTATGGAAACCCATCAAAAAAGCTTCCTCGGAAAGATGGGTCCACCATCATATTTCCCCATGATGATCCGCTGCTAGTCATGGCCAGAATAGGAAGCTGGGACGTCAAGAGAGTATTTCTTGATGATGGTTCAAATACAGACGTCCTATTCACACCTGCTACCAAGCTTGGGCATATCAAAGAGCGACCTCAAGTCCGTCACTTCTCCTACCTTTGGAGTAGGACCTACCGAGCTCTCCGTTCTCGGTTGGGTTGACCTCCCCCTGATGCTAAGAGGAACCTCGGTGGACAGCCAAGATGAGTTGTTTGCCTCCGTAATGACAAGGTTCATCGTCATAGATGTCCCTTCATCATATAACGCCATCCTTGGAAGGCAAACACAAAGGAACCTTCACATCCGTCCGGATGTGAAATACCTGACTATCACTTTCGCCACCAAAGATGGAGATGCCAAGATCTTCATCGACCAGGCAGAGGTGAGAAAGGTATTCGTTAAGGCGAGGAAAGCTACAGTAACAAACTACGCACAGACCATGGTGGATGTGAAATACCGTACTGTCACCTTCGCCACCAAAGATGGAGATGCCAAGATCTTCATCGACCAGGCGGAGGTGAGAAAGGTATTCGTTAAGGCGAAGAAAGCTCCAGTAACAAACTATGCACAGACCATGGGAACGAAGGACGTACCCGCAGAAGAATCGGAAGGGAAGGGAATAGAGGATTCCGAAAAAATAGAAACGGAAGAAATAGAGCTTGTCCCAGGCTGAAGTACCAGAATAGGAAAAAAATTGGCCGAATGAGATAAGGAAAAACTTGTATCTTTCCTACTATTGAATAAAGATCTGTTTCCCTACTCGCCGAAAGACATACTAGGGGTAGACCCTCGCATAATACAGCACAGCCTTAAAGTGAGCCTAGAAGCAAAGCCTGTTCGCCAAAAAAAGTGAAGCTTCTCGGCACACAAAAACAACTTCGTCAAAACCGAAGTCCAGCACTTAATGGATGCGGATGTAATCAAAGAGGTCAAGTACCCCAAATGGCTAAGTAACGTGGTTATTGCCACAAAAGAAAGGAGCAACAAACTCTGAATGTGCATCGAATTCCGAAACTTAAATGATGCTTTGCCCTAAAGATTCGTATCCTCTCCCGCCAATAGACCAATTGGTAGACTCGACTGCTGAGTATGGACTCCTGAGCTTCCTCGACGCTTTCAGTGGATATCATCAAATTAGGATGGATCCCGAAGATGAGGAAAAAACCGCATTCATCACTGAAGTCAGTACATATTGCTATGTCAGGATGCCCTTCGGACTCAAAAACGCTGAAGCCACCTACCAGAGGCTGATGAACAAGGTCTTCAAAGACCAAATAAGGAGAAACATGGAAGTCTACGTCGATGACATGATAGTCAAGAGCAAGTTGCCCATCAATCATATCACAGATTTGGAGGAAACTTTCGACCAACTTAGGGCATTCGGAATATGCCTTAATCCGGAAAAGTGCATCTTCGGTGTAAGTTCAGGCAAGTTCCTCGGGTTTATGGTATCGGAAAGAGGTATCGATGCCAACCCGGAAAAATTCAAAGCACTACTCGAGTTCCAAACTTCTGTTATAACAAAGGATGTCCAGAGACTTATGGGAAGAATAACGTCCCTTAGTAGGTTCATTTCCAGGTACGGGGATCGCTGCCGAGCATTCTTTAAGGTCCTTACCAAAGCAGCAAAAAATGGTGGCAACCTCGGAGACGACGACCATCCTTGGAACAAGGAATGCCAAAAGGCCCGGGAAGAGCTCAAAGTCTATCTAGCTCGCCTACCCACTCTCCGACAACCACAAGAGGGAAAGCCTCTTGTATTGTACCTCGCGATCACCGAAAAAACACTAAGCTCGGTTCTCATAAAGGAAGAGGGGGCGGAGCAATGGCCAGTGTACTACGTGAGTAAGTCCCTGCATGGCACCGAGGTTAAGTGTCCCCTGCTACAAAAGGCTATTTATGCCCTGGTGTTAGCAAGCAGGAGACTGCGTCCGTACTTTTAGGCACACCCCGTTATTATCCGAAGTAACTTACCTCTTCGGGACGTCATGAATAGAGTAGATCATTCGGGGAGACTTTCCAAGTGGTGTATAGAGCTTGGTAAGTATAATATTACTTATGAACCAATAAGAGCAATAAAAGCCCAAGCTCTAGCAGCTTCATTGCTGAAGTGCCTATTGCCGAAGGTGAACAATTGGACCTCGGCAAAACTAAGCCAGAGTGGACTCTGTTTGTAGATGGGGCCTCTGGTTCTGAGCACCAAGGAGCTGGGATAATCATTCGTGGCCCCAAAGGCCTGGAAGTCATGAAATCCATCAAATTTGGGTTTAATGTCACCAACAATATGGCAGAATACGAAGCTCTCATAGCAAGATTATGCCTGGCCAGAAAGATTGGTGTGAGAAATCTAAAAGCCCACATTGACTCCCAATTGGTGATGCGGCAGATGGCAGGGGACTATAGTGCAAATGACCCAACTTTGGCAAAATATCATGAATGCATGTCAAAGCTCATTCAGGAGTTCGACACAGTGCATATTGAAAATGTACCTCGCCGAGACAACGCTGAAGCGGACAGCTTGGCCAAATCAAAAAGGTTCACCGAAGTGTTAAGCCACCCAAGCATAGCAACGCTAGGCATAACAACCCCAAGCAAAGGGTGGAAAGATCCCATAAAAAGGTATCTTGCGACCAAAGCGCTCCCCGAAGATCCTCACGAGGCGGTGAATGTGCGAAGGCGTTCCAGACGATATTTTCTAATTGGGGAAGAATTATACCGACAGGGGTACGCGAATCCACTGCAAAGATGTGTCGTGAAGAGGATGCTAGGATGGTTCTCGGAGAGGTCCACGAGGGGGCTTGTGGTTCCCATACCGGAACTGACGCTTTGGCAAGAGTAATACTCCGCCAAGGGTACTTCTGCCCACCTTAAGAAAGGACATAAGGCAGTTTGTCCAGAAGTGTCACAATTGCCAAAGACATGCCAGTATCCAAAGACTCCCCTTGGAGTTAATAACCTCGGCAGATTACCCTTGTCCCTTTGCAGTGTGGGGCATAGATCTCAATGGGCCGCTCCTGACAGCACCCGGAGGACTGAAGTTCTGCGTAGTAGCAGTGGACTACTTCACTAAATGGGTTGAGGCAGAACTCCTAGCAACTATTTCGGCAAAGGATATACAAAAGTTTGTCTGGAAAAACATTATATGCAGGTTGCCATATGGCTCCCACTATCACCGGCTATTACGTTCCCAGTTCACAGACAAGGGATTCCAAGAATTCATCACCAACCTCGGAATAAAAATGCACTTCGCCTTGGTAACTCATCCCCAGAGCAATGGACAAGTAGAGGTATCCAACAGAACCATAAAAAAGGGTCTGAAAAATAGGTTGGGAGAAGCAAAAGGAAAGTGGCCAAGAGAACTTCCTAGTGTGCTGACGAACACAGAGAAATGGCTGAACTCAGAAGGAAGGCCTTCCAGCAGAGAGTGCTGCAGCTGCAAACCTGCATGTTAGACCAAAAGGGATAAGGAAAGGGGACCTCGTTCTCTGAAAGGCCGAGTTCGAACCTCAAAAACCGTCACACGGAGTACTTCGCACCAACTGGGAATGACCCTATTTGGTCTTGGATGAGGTTCGGAAAGGAGTTTTCAAGCTGGGTAACCCTAAAGGTAGAGAACTGAAAAATAAATGGCATTCAGACGCCTTGAAGAAATTTTATACTTAGAATCTTGATAAAATGTACAAGTTACAAAAATTTTCTAAGTATAGAATCTTTCCCTCCACCAAAGAACTTGAGCTGAACAAGGATTAATTCTAAGAGCTTGCGAAATTCACTTAACCCTTCTGAAGATTGATTACAAGTAGGCCAAAAAAGGAAATTCGTCGAAGACGGAAACGGCTAGTAGAGTGAAGGGGTTTGTTCGAAGTCCCTTGACAGAAAGTGGTCAGGATAATTGGGAAATAGAAGCACTGCTCAAAAAGTTAGCCAAAATTTGAAATATCATTATCAAGGAGCAAGATTATAGGATCACAAGAGCAGAAAGAAGAAGACAAAATCTAAGGCTGGGCGGAAGTGTTCTGTGCCTCCTCGGTCTCGGCAACTTCTTGGGCATGTTCGCTTGAAGGCACAGGCGCAGAAGGGAGGTTGAGGAACTCCAGCTTTGACCATGTCCACCTGGGTGCCTTGGGGAAGTCCAGTGCAAACCGGAAGGAGAGGTCGAGCCCGGGGAACCTAGAGAGGACTTGGTGTCGCGCCAGGCAAAAGCTGTCCTGGTAGGAGACCTTCGCCATCTGGTCTAACTTATCCTTCTCAGCATCCAGCACTTCTAAGTCTGCCTTGAGATCGGCAACCTCCTTCTCCAACCTCTTCTTCTTCTTGCTCTTGGCCCCCTTCTTCAACGAATCAACTTCGGCCTGGAGCTAGGCGTTCAGTGCAAGTGCCTTTGTAAAATTCTCTGCTTCTTCTGCTTTTTCCTTCCGAAGGGCCCCGTTCTCCGAAGATAGAACTGCACATTTGAGCCAAGATCCTCGACCTTAGTTGAAAAGTCAAGAATGAGCTCTTTCTTGCTCTCCTTGAGCTCGGCCCGAAGATTCACTACGTCCTCATGAACAATCTTGTTCAGCTCACTGAACTTGAGGACGTATTTGGCGCAGAAGTCTCACACCTTCTTAAGAGAATCTTCAGACCGAGAACGGACCTCGGCCTGTTTCGCCGCCCAGGAGGGGAAGTACCCCTTGTACGCCAAGAGCTGCAAGAAAAGAAGAAACCCTGAGTAAGGGACAAGAAACGACAGAGACAGAAATTTTTCTAAGGAAAATGAGAAAAAACCTACCTGGGCAGCGTGCTCGATCATCCTTGCCGTGAGGATCTCCTCGTTAGG
Organism: Aquilaria agallochum; assembly: GCA_000696445.1. NCBI lineage: Eukaryota > Viridiplantae > Streptophyta > Magnoliopsida > Malvales > Thymelaeaceae > Aquilaria > Aquilaria agallochum. The sequence goes on from KK903876.1 coordinate 19,001, forward strand.
ACATTCCTCGACCAGCGATTGAAAGATGGCATTCGTCAGCACACCCGTTGCCATATGAGGAACCATTAACTGGCTATCCTCGGAGAACAAATTCATGTCCTTCGTGAAAGTCCAGAACGGCTCCCTTGGCACCTTATCCTTCGGGATACGCCTATCCCGAACAGCCCTTTTGCGGGCATGGGCCTCCGACCAGGGAGCTTGTGCTACATCCTCTGCAAGATCGCGCCGAAGTTCCGTCAGTACATCATCCCTTAGCCATTTATCTAAAAAATCATAGATACGAAAAATGCTAAGATTTGTAGAAGAACGGCTAAGGAACCAACCTGGGGGAACCTCGGCCACGTCGTCTTTAGACACATCCTCCCCTCGGACTTCGTCAGGGATATTTTTACCCTTCCTCCTTCTACTCTCCTCGAGCCCTCGAGCTGAAGTATGCTCGACCAGAGCCGCGGCTGAAGGGATGGGGCTCAGAGTTGCCTCGAGAGTGGCAGAATCCGAGGGAGGGTCCGCGAGGGCAGGAGACCTATCCTCCACCTCCACAATGACCTAGGAGGGAGGGAGGATATCCGCCTTGGCCTTTTTTGCCTTAGACGGGCTGCCAATCGTCTTCTTTTTCTTAGCGACTGTCTTCTTGCGCGTCTGTTCCCCCTTCTCGGCTTGGCTGAGAAAGAGGGACTTGTAAAAATCAACGGATTGATCGCCCATCTCTGCAAAAGGAAAAGACATCAGTGTAAGTACAAACAGGAAACAGACAGCGAAACCTGGAAGATGACTTATTCTCGGAAAAAGCCTCATATGAGATCTCGCCTAGAAGGAGCATCACTATACATGCCTTCTCTCTGGGAAGAACAGGCACAGGCATGTTTGGATCAGACTTATGCGCGTTCACTACCCCCATTTCCCGAAGGACCTCCTCGGTCATGAGGTCCCACTTAATGGGAAAAAGGGTATAGAGAACGCGGAGGGGCCTCAGGATCCCAGTCCGCCACCGCCCGAATGCACCGATCGAACTTGTTAAACTCGGCGAATAGACCTGAGGTTAGAAGCTTCTTAGGATCGACAACGTCGATCTTAAGCGTCCCGAAAGCCCATCTAGTCGGTATGTGGCTCCAGGATTCGGGAATCGACACAAAAAGAATTTCTTTTGCCACCCGCGCCAACTATCTCTATTGTCGAAGGTGAAAGTGAATTTTTTGCTCCCGGACCCTCGAGGAAGAAAGAAGTAAAAAACCCCCTTCGGGACCGGGTGGAGTTTATAATATTGAAGAAAGAAAAGGAAGTGAGGCTGAATTTTAAAAATGCTGCACATACAGAGGAAAAAATTAAAGTAAGAATAAGAGTTAGGGGGAAGCTGATTCACGGCAATCCCGTGAAACTTGCAGAACTCGCATATCATTTGGTGAGGAGGATACCGAAGACCAGCTTTCAACTGAGCTCAGTAAATGGTGATTTCACCTGAATGGGCCATGAAACCATACGAGCCCGAGAAGGGCAACCTCGGGACGAGGTAGGAGGAGAGGTAGAATTTGGCTATCCACTTCGTCATCTTTTTCGAAGTAGTGCAGCACGGGTGAGACTCAAGAGGGAGAAAAATCTTGGGGAGAGGACGAACGGACATTAGAGAAGTTGGACTCAACATCTTTCAAAAAACAGAAGGAGAACAACCTCGGGCAAAAGGGAAGAAGGTCGAAGGAATTCGGAAAAGCAAAACCTAAAACAACCTCGGGGAGAAAGAAGAACTAAAGAAGGAAAGACCCACCGAAGGTTTTGCTGAAGTCAGGATTCCTGGACGCCGTCGTGAATGGTTGCCGGAAATCGCTCCGCTGCTAAAAACATCGCCGGGAAAAGAGAAAAGACGGGAGAGAGCTCTAGAACAGATGAGGGCAAAAGAAAAGAGTAGGAAGAAATGAGGCAAGGGGCGCTTATATAAACCGAAGATGGTAAGTGAAACGTCGTCATTATTACCCCTCGAAGATGCAACGGCCTCATTATTACTTCTTGAAGGCGAAGAGACGCAATTAATGTGACTGACGTAACTATTTCGCCATCCACTAGTGACCACGTGTCATCCAACACGAAGAACTAGGGCACGCCTTTCTGACATCGCGAAAACCCAGGCACGCTTATCCATAACTCGCATGTCTGGCCAAAGGATGCGACAGTTCACTAACCCGTAGTAGAAAAAGTGAAAACAAAGGTTGCACGTGCCCCGAGATCACCAAAGAACTAGGGAAGGGTACCTCGGCTATGTTGGGATGCCTTCTGGAGAAGAGCAACTTCTTGAGTAGAGCTCCGACCACGAGTTCGACAAAAAAGCCTTCCCGGAAATGTAAAGCCGAAGTCTCCGCTTCAACTTTCCGGGAGGGGGCATCTGATAGCCGAAGTGCCCATCACCTTCCGAACCCACAGGCTCGGACAAGGTACCAACCTCGAAAGAGAAACCACCTGCTACGGAAAGAAAGATGTTCGACCCCCCGAATCCGCACTCGGCAATTCTCCGTTTCAAGCAACGACAGTGCCAACCTCGGGGGAACGATTAAACCATCCTCGGAAGTGGGGGGTATCCCTGAGAAAGGCCACCCTCGGGAAATTTACTCCTGCGATACTAAAGTAACCTCGGGAGATAAGTTCTTCTTCGAAGAGGTCTCTTCTACCAAAGGGACCTCGGGAATACTACGAGAGCAATTAAGGAGCCTCTGACACATCCCCGACACGCTGCCCCCAGACACGCTCTGACACGCCGCCTGCAGAAACACTTTAGTATGCCACTCTCGGGTTGCCTAGGCTCCTGGCCAGACGGCCTATGGTCAGTTGGATGTTCCCCTTTTCCCCGAAGATGTGGACCACATCCCACCGAACACGTGTCACGATCTGGGCCGGCCACGTGAGGAGAACTACTATTGTTCGCCCCTCTATAAATACTCGGTAAACACCACAGGTAAAGTTGTTGTTGAGCACCAGAGACCATACTTCTCCACTCTTTATCACCTCCATATCTCCTAAACACTGACTTGGGCGTCGGAGGCTCCTCCCCGGAAAAAGACTCCGGGGACCTCCTAATCTCTGTCTTCTAAGCCTTTCAGGTAACCTCCCCGGGGAAATCTCCACCTCAGGCGCTCTTCCTCACCGGAAGTCCCCTTCGCTCCTACCATGTCACATGACGAAGGTGCTGCCGGGCATCAGGCCTAAATACTATAAAACTACAGGAGAACACTATAAGCACTCGATGTCAGTTCTACTTATATATCATGCAAAGATCAAACAAGAAATTTAGGATTCAACCCACTTCATTTCAATTTCGCTTAAACCTTATGATCCACATCATCCCACCCTCCCCATTCATATCCCAATCAGATGGAACCCCAACCAATCTACAGAGAAAGCTGCACAAAAAAATTGGAACGACATACTGGACATAACAGAAGCCACATGAGTCTGCTGGAATACCATATGAACCCTAAAAATATGTCACTCATTAACGTCATTTCATGCAAAATACCATAAACTACTAGTTCATAAGTTCAATTTTATCCAACAAACAAACACCTGGGACTAATCCAACTGAATCATCAAACGACTGTCCCTATTCAAACGTTGTCAAACTCAAAATGTAGGCACTGAAGTTTCTAATGATCCCCCACTACAAAGCACCAAAGCCATTACATTACCCCGTACAAATCACAATTCGGTTATACTCATCAACAATTTGTCTACCCATCCACACACTTTTGAGGTTAACGAAAATGGATTCCAAAAAACATTAACAAAGAGTAGTTCATTTAAAGGGTGGAATATCTACACAGCGGAAAGAAGAAGCAAGAGATGCTTAGTGTAAACAGAATCAATTTTTGAATTTTAAAAACAAAACCTCCAACCATTTGGACCTATTACTTCACTGCAAAACCAATCCTCACTTCTAAACTAAGAAACTACAGGGGAATATCCATAATTCTGTTTCTTGTTTCAATCCTAAACATACATGTAGGAGCAACAGCATATCCAACAATGTAAACAAAACTTTTGTACTCCAACAAAATCACCAGTTCTAATTTCATTGGGCCAACAATAGTTGAACGGGACATGAAGAACCTATTTGACGGCAATGGATTTCATTGGATCGCTTTCCCCTTCATTCTCCCCTCACCTCTTTCTTGGATTCGATCAACTTCTGCTTCTCCTCCTCTATCAAACTCCCCAGCTTCCCTCTTCCTCTGGCTCCTCTCCGCTTCCTTCCTCTCTAGCTCTTAAATTCTAAACCCTTTTTTCTTCGCTTTCTTAGCGTCGAACAGCTTCTGCCTACGAAACTTCTTCTCGGCGCTATTGGATACAACTGGGGTTCTTTTCTTTCCCTCCTATCCTTCCTCTCACCGGGTTACCCAGCGACGACTTCCTCCGGGCAGCACTAACGCATTGAACGGGATTGGGGAAATCGGTGATGTGAATGGGAGATTCGAGAGATGAGCTTTGCGGACTATCGAAAGATGTGAGGTTTACTAAAGAAGAGGAAGAGGGTACGAGATTTGAGGAAGACAGATGACTTGTAACCGGATAAAAGAGGTTGCCACCAATAACCCCTAGACCCAGTTTCAATCTGAATGGCCTAATAAGTCATTAATAGATGTTTGGGACTACAATGAAAAAAATTGAAAACATGGCTGTCAAAACTGATGTTGGACCAAACCTCAATCTCATTGATGGACGGTGGCGATGGGGGGGTATTGTTGCAGCCCATGTATTTTAGAATCTTCCGGTTAAGGACTATTAGCTGGCCTGTACTTGGCTACTGGGGCCGCTAGACATAATTATATGAAGGAGGTTGTTACGCACTCGTCAGAAGAAATTAACCAGATATCCAATAACCTATAACCTCACCAAAAGACAACCCGGATGCTTAAACTCATTGGTCAGATCAAGTTGTCCATTTTGCCTTGGACCACGACAGAGCCCGATCAATGATTGGATTCTCAGCTCTGTATGTTTTATAAATTATGAGATCAACCGATCGACTTCTATGTTGCCTTGCAAAAAAATAGCCCAGGGGACTTCAACTTTCGATTCATCAGTGTAAGTACTCTCTTCTATCCTCTAGCTCGGAACAGTTAGATTTTATGACAATTTTGGGCTGAAGCGAGGTTTCTTTTTCCTTTTTGTTTGAGAATGGCTTCCCGGAATCTCACATCTATATATTCTATTTAGGTGATGAGGAGATGGCGGGGCAATTAAATGCTGACGCTCCTGTTGACATTGGAGCTCTTTCGCAACGCATTCAAAGTGATGTGGCGGCCTTGCGAGAGCTGCCAAGAGATTGTAGCATCTACCGAGTTCCTGCAAAATTCGGGCTGAGGAATGAATTCGCTTTTAAACCTCGTATGGTATCAATAGGCCCATATCATTTTGGAAAGCCAGAGCTGCGTCCGATGGAGGAGCACAAGAGAAGGCTCTGTGATGATTTTTGTCGAAGAACACAGGTTATACATACATACATACATACATACAGGATCATCCTAATAATTAACAAGTGTTTGAGGATTAACAGTCGCTGCCTGGCTGTGCGAATCTCAGTTTTGTTAATTATTGTTTGAGTAGGTCAACCGAGACCGTTGTCTCACACTCGTAGAGCAGAGGAGGGCGAGACTTCGTAATTCATATGCGGAAGAAACCGCTCATCTCATCAGCAATGAAGACTTTGTGGAGATGGTCTTTGTGGATGCAAGCTTCATAATTGAGCTTTTCTTGAGGCTTTTTCTCCCCTCAAATATGCCGCTCGGTGTCGACCAAGTAACCCGGAAACCTGCCAGAATATTCGATGTGTTCTATGATCTGATCTTGCTCGAGAATCAGTTGCCTTTCTTCATTCTTGTTGATCTCTTTGGCGAGGCATGTCCTGATCTCAGAAGTCCCGACGGTCGGCAGCTTTCCATGATCCATCTCGCACGACGTTTCTGCCAGAATGTTTGCGATCCTGCACCGGGAATGGAACCTCTTCTCCGGGACGATATCCCACCCAACCATCTGTTGGACTTAATTAGAATCAACCACACGCCATCTCTAGCACCAGCACCAGCACCCGCACCCGCACCAGCACCCGCACCCGCACCCGCACCCTCACCAGCACAACCACCTGCGCTAGGCCCGCCCCCTCGTATGGCTGTGCGACTAGTGCCTCCAACAGCGGTACCGTCCTTCAACCGGGCAGTGAGACCATACACCGTGACCAAGCTCCACCTTGCAGGAATCAGATTCAGGCCGAGCCCGAGCAGGAACCTGTTTGACATCAGATTCCAAGACGGGTTTCTCAATATCCCGAAACTTAAACTCGAAAAATTAACAGAAACGGTGCTAAGAAATGTGATAGTGCTGGAACAGCTGGAAGCAGAAATCCCATTTTTTTTCAACCATTACATAGCACTACTAAGCCTCTTGCTGCTTACTCCCGAGGACGCTGAATTGCTAATCAAACATGACATCATTCATACCATTTGGCGGGCGGAGCAAGTGTCCGAAACTCTTTACAATATGCTGCAGGACTGCTTCATCGTTTTCCCTCTCATATTCCCCGATTTGCTCGACGAGTTGGGGAAGTATTGTCGCAGGACATGCTGGCAAAAGTGGAAGCCTCGTTTGCAACTTAAATGTTTGAATCGAAAATAATTTCGATACACTCCGGTCTTCCAAAATCCTTCAATACACCCTCCCCTATGTTAATGTTGAGTCTGTTACGTCAAGTTGTTTGGTTTAGAGTCCTAGATAAAATAATATCCTAACTTCCAGGATATTTGGATAAGTTTGATTTCTTTCCGTTGTATTACCACGTGCATGCAAACATGAGCAACAAATCTTCCTTTCCGTTTGAGTTTGTTTTAAGCTTGCTATTTAAAAGCTAGCTACTGAAATAATGAGATGAAGTCATCCATCCATTTGTTTGTGTTCCTGATTTCTTGTCTCTCTAATAAATCAATTCTTAACAACAATTGATATTAGAGTGAGGTACAACAGAAGAAGATTGATTAGCTAAAGCTGAAAGATCTGAAGGTAAAAAACTATCTTTTCCAAGCAAGTGATAGGACCATATTGGAGACAATCCTACATAAAGACACCTCAAAACAAATCTAGGATTCAATGAAGAGAAAATATGAAGGAAATGCTAGGGTCAAACAGTCAGTCCTTCAAAGCCTTAGGAAGGAGTTCAAAGTGCTCGAAATGAAATCAGGTGAGAGTGTCACAGAATACTTTGCTCAAGTTATGTCAATTGCCAGCAAAATGCGTATGCATGGAGAGAAGATGCAGGATGTGACCATTGTTGAGAAAATTCTTAGGTCTTTAACTGACAAATTCAATTCTATTATGTGTTCCATTGAGGAATCCAAGGATATAAACACTCTTTCCATTGATGAATTGCAAACCTCACTAATAGTGCATGAACAGAAATTTCAAAGAAATAAAGGGGAAGAACATGCCCTAAAGGTGACAACTGAAGGAAAATTTGGAGGAAGAGGACATAGCCGAGGCTATTTTAGAGGAAGATGTAGAAGGCGCCAAAGTTTCAATAAAGCCACTGTCAAATGTTACAAATGTCATAAGCTTGGCCATTTTCAATACTAGTGTCCACTATGGGATAAGGATGCCAACTATGCTGAGGTGAACCATGAGGAAGAAATGATCCTTATGTCCTATGCAGAAATGCAAGATACCAAAAGAGGATATGCTTGGTTCTTGGATTCTAGATGTTCAAATCACATGTGTGGGGATAAATTAGCATTTAGAGAGCTCGATGAAGACTTTCAAAAACAAGTGAAACTTGGCAATGACACCAAGATGAATGTTATTGGAAAATGAAATGTAAGGCTGTGCTTCAGTGGAATAACTCATATTATCACTAATGTTTATTATGTTCCAAAACTTCATAACAATCTACTGAGCATAGGTCAACTACAAGAGAAATGATTGACCATCTTGATCATATCAAGGACGTGTAAGATCTACCACCCACAAAGAGGTTTGATTATTCAAACCAATATGACAGCCAACCGAATTTTTGTGCTACTGGCTGATTCACAAGAAAGGAAATCTATGTGTTTTCACATGACTTCACAAGATCTCTCTCATCTATCGCACTGCTGATATGGTCATCTCAACCACAAAGGATTGAAGACATTGCAAACAAAAGATATGGTTCATGGGTTGCCACAATTTCCTGCTCCAACAGTGGTCTGCAAAGATTGCCTGAACGGAAAACAATACCGAGATCCCATTCTAAATAAGAGTCACTAGCAGGTGTCACAAAAACTTGAACTCATTCATGCTGACTTATGTGGTCCCATTACTCCTGCATCCAATAGCAAGAAGAGGTACTTCTTATGTTTGATTGATGTTTACAGTAGAAAAGTATGGGTTTACTTCTTATTAGAAAAGTTAGAAGCTTTTAATTCTTGTGGTCCCATACGTAGCTTGTTTGTTGAGAAATTCTTGTGAATTAAAAGCTTGGTTTAAACGCTTTTAGAGTTTGGTTTAGAAGAAGTCAAAAATTCTTGAGAAGAACCATAACTAAACCCTCATTTGATGCCATTCGTAGCTTGTTTGTTGAGAAATTCTTGTGAATTTGATGATTGGCATTAGTCGTGGAGAAAGATGTTCATGGTGGACTAGTTAGGTTCCCAAGCTTACAGTGATGTTTGTAGCCTCAAACTTGCCCAGCACTTTTCTTTCTTCTTTCTTAACTGGGCAATCTCTGACCTAGTCGTCCTAAGAACCATACTTCAAATATCCTTCAGTGATTCTATAGCATGGTTTAGAACCATGATACTTTCCACATGTCTGGCATTAAGGCCCAAACCTTAGGCTTCTTTGGGCTTATTTTGTTATTTACCCACTTCAGCCTTTCTTAGCCTATCCCTGGCTTTATTCCTTCCACTTGGATGTCCCATAAGAGCGACTTTGATGCCAATAAAGAAGAAGAATTCAACTCTGAAGAATTCAATAAGTTCTGCAAACAAAATGGGATTAAAAGGCAACTAACCACAACCTACACCTCTTAGCAAATCGGAGTAGCGAAAAGAAAGCATAGGACAGTGATGAATATGGTCAGATCAATGTTTTTGGGTAAAAACATCCCTAAAATGTTCTGGCCTAAAGTAGTAAACTAGGCTATATATGTGTTGAACAGATGTCCAACTATGGCTTTGCAAGATGTGACTCCATAAGAGACTTGGAATGGCAAGAGGCCCTCGGTTGAGCATTTTAGAATGTTCGGTTATGTGGCACATGCTCATGTACCTGATGCAAAAAGAAGCAAGCTTAAGAACAAAAGCATTAGTTGCATGTTACTTTACGATCAAAGGCTACAGACTTTACGATCCTAGAGCAAAAAGAATCATAATAAGGCGTGATGTGGTATTTGAAAAAGACAAGCAATGGGATTAGGATGCAAACTACGAGAAAGAAACGCTCATGAACTTGGAATGGGATGATGCCGATATAAAATGAGAAGATGAAGCAAATAGAGAAGATGATGAACAAGTTGAGGAAGCTGGAAATATCTCCTCCAACTCAGCAGATGAAGAAATAGGAAATGATAGAAGAAGAAAAAATAGACAGCTACCTATATAGATGAGAGATTACACTAGTGGAGGAGGATTATCAATAGAAGAAGATGAAATTAATATGGAATTGGTCTTATCATCAAACCTAGTGAGTTATGAAAAGGCAACAAAAAGGTTAAAATGGAGAATGGCCATAGATGCAAAAATCAAATCTATCGAAAAAAATCAAACTTGGGAATTGACTGAATTACTAGCCAGAGCTAAGAAAATAGGAGTCAAGTGGGTCTACAAGACCAAGTTAAACGAACATGGAGAGGTGGAAAAATACAAAGCACATTTGGTGGCCAAAGGTTACACTTAACAACATGGTGTAGATTACACAGAAGTGTTTACTCCTGTGGCATGAATGGATACAGTAAGAATGATTATAGCTCTTACAGCATAAAGAGGGTGAAAGATCTTCCAGCTTCATGTCAAATTTTCATTTCTCCATGGAGAGATACACGAAGAAATTTTTGTTGAACAGCCGAGAAGATATGAGAAGGAAGGTAGTGAGCACAAGGTCTACAAGTTGCATAAAGCTTTATATGGCTTAAAACAAGCTCCTTGAGCTTGGCTTAGTCATGTTGAGGCTTACTTCATTAAAGAAAACTTTCAGAGAGGTCAAGAGCAAACGTTGTTTACTAAGAAGAGTAAAGACGGTGCAATTCTTATTGTCAGTATTTATGTGAATGACCTTATATTTACTGGTGATGATGAGTATATGATGAATGATTTTAAGAATTCAATGAAAAAGTTTAACATGACTGACTTAGGAAAGATGAGAATTTTTTTGGGCATAGAAGTTTTGCAAAGGCATAATGGTATCTTCATTTGCCAAAGAAAATACACCATGGAAGTATTAAAGTGATTTGGTATAGAGGAAAGCTGGTCTGTTAGCAGTCCTATCATTCCAAGAAATAAAATGAGTAAGGATGAATGAGGGAACAAGGTTGATGAAACATACTTCAAACAAATGATAGGAAGCCTTATGTATATCACTACCACTCATCCTGATATTATGTTTGTTGTCAGCCTTATCAGTTGCTATATGGCAAGACCAACATAGTTGCATCAACAAACTGCCAAAAAAGCTTTGAGGTACTTGAAAGGAACTATCAACTATGGTATTCTACACAAGAAAGATGGGGCTAAAGAATTATTAGCCTTCACGGGTAGTGATTATGATGGAGATATAGAAGACAAGAAGAGCACTTCGGGATATGTTTTCTTGATGATTGGAAGTACAGTGGCTTGGTCTTCAAAAAAACAGCCCATTGTCACACTTTCTACTACAGAGGCCAAATTTGTAGCAGTGACAACGTGTGCATGCCAAGCAGTATGGATGAGAAAGATTCTAAAGGAGATAGGACACACTCAAGAAGGCTGTACCACTGTAATGTGTGACACAATTCAACCATAGGGTTGTCTAAAAATCCTATCTTACATGGTCACAGCAAACAAATTGACATGCGGTTTCACTATCTAAAAGATCTCATTAAGGATGGAGCTGTCCAGTTAGTTCACTATAGAAAGCAAGACCAAATTGCAGACTTGATGACAAAGCCACTAAAATTGGAGACGTTTTTGAAGCTACGACAAGAGCTGGGTGTGTGCACAATTCCTAAAGTAAACTAAATGTTACCCAACATTTAGTTTAAGAGAGGGAGTGTTAAGTCTGTTACGTCAAGTCGTTTGGTTTAGAGTCTTAGATAAAATAAAATCCTAACTTCCAAGATATTTGGATAAGTTTGATTTCCTTCCATTGTATTACCACGTGCATGCAAACGTGGGCTGCAAATCTTCCTTCCCATTTAAGTTTGTTTTTAGCGGCTATTTAAATGCTAGCGACTGAAATAATGAGATAAAGCTGTTACCACTCTAAGTGTTTATCAATTTTAGTGAGCTCAAGCCCTAAGTAGTTCTTGTTCTGTAAGCCAAGCAGAACATGTGCACTATGTTTACCCAAATGGCCCTCTTGGTCATTATGCAAAGATGTGTATATTGTCCAACCATCACACACATATTCACATACAATTTCATCTATAAGTAATGATGATAATGAAATTCTTTATTCCTAGCCAATATGGAATTTGAGTAAAATCCCCAAGTGTATGTACAATCATATGCTCACATGATCCTATTGGTGCGCTTTTTTTTTTTGTCCAAACTTTCACATTGTGTCCAACTCAAATTCTACCCGTGTTCTTTTGTGCCCTAAAGATTTTAAACGCTTTAATACCCTTAAACCTTCATAGGGAAACAGGTTTGAAGCATTAAATCCATATAAGTTTACAATTATGGATTTTACACTTAATCGGGTAAAAATGACCATATGAACAGTGCTTAGTAAAATAAGCTAATTTTGGCAGGCCATAACTATGGCTACAAGGCACTAAATCCAATGATTTAAAAGCCAAGTTATTCCTCTTAAAGTGTTCTAAGTGTGGTCAAAATTTCATAGCTAAATTCTTTATGTATAGAAAGTTATGGCAGCTAGAGTACAGATTACCAAATTTTAGCCACTGTTGACCATTATGCCAATACAAAAATTTGCAATATTCATACACTTCATTTCCAGATGCAAAACCCACTTGGTAGTGTCCATATATGTCTTATACACATGAGAAAACCATTCTCCTAAATTTAGAGCCCTTATAACCATCATTCATAAAAATGCCATCAAAACAGCTCATAAACACCATATCGACAGCATTGTATACACACTTGAAACCACACTCCATTGATCCATATATTATTCTCACACTACACATACAACATACCCAGATCATTTACATGCATTTATGAACCACATACATGACAATAACTTAGTTAATACGTACACTAAGCTTCTTGGAAAATTTCAAAAGCACTAAGCACTCCAGAAACTTAAAGTGACCAGCTGCTACGTAAGGCAGAAAGTACCATTACTAAAAATAGCTAATGTGCTCCAAAAATCATGAAACTTTTCAGTTTACAACTAAACATATGGAAGTTAATATACTTGAAATTTCACAGAGAAATTCAATCGACAACTATTATTTTGAATGCTCTCTTTCAGGTACTCTTGAAATGGACAGAGATGGGGTAAGTCTCTTTGAAGAAACTTAGTAAAGGCTTATCATTAGAAACTTGAATTTCCAACAACATACCTAAAATCAAAAGACATAAAAACAGAAAAAAAAAAGCACATATATAAAAATATAGCCATCCAAATGCACAAACAAACAGAACACAATCAAATGCAATGCTGGCAACAATACATCATTAGGGTTAGTCCATAAACAATCAAATATACAATATGTTATCACTATGGAAGCTCTCCTCAAGCTAATGCTTGGTCTTAGGAGGTTAATTGGTCCTATTTAGTCCTAACTTGGGCTCTAGAAACCCCTGTAAACACTGCCATCTTAGTGCATGAAAAACAGTAAGGTTGGAACCTTGTTCTTGTACTCCCCCTTAACCTATACTTGGTTCCTTGAGCTTTTTGCTCTCTTCCAAGCATGGTATTAGCTTCATGGATGCTTGATCATCATCTTAAGACAGTAAAAAACCATGAAATATGAAGATAAAACCCTTACCTAAGCTGTGAAGGCTAAAATCTTCAAGAGATACACAATAAACCCGAAAACTAGGGTTTTTCTCTTTCTTGTTGCATCCGATTGCCTTTCTTTGTGATTTCTTGGGAGATTGAGCTGATGCCCCGAGGCATCTTCGTTTGCTGTCATGTTGACAGGTGGAGAGACTTCCTAAGGAGGCGAGCGCCTGGAGCTCTGGTTTCCCAGCTGAGTGTGCCTG
>KK903877.1:1594-17547 GCA_000696445.1 Aquilaria agallochum
TCCCGGTTCGGTCCGGGCCAACCCGGCCCACCTCCCACCTCTACTAGTCACTCTTTGTATTTGTAAGCTTGATGTTTACTGTCTTATATGTAAATTTAAAACACTACACCCTTCGCAACAGTAATAAACTTGATTTCAAAAACCTTATCGTAATAGATGACAGATAAAACATATTTATTTAGATAATTTTTTTTTTTCTGTAAAACCCATGTGAATCGATAAAAATGGTTAGCCTATATAAATCTGTCATATTTGCTGTCTATCACGTAATTATAGCCCTAGTTTGCTTAGTGTTGTATGACTAGCTGTACCTCTCTCTTATTATAAGAAAAAATGAGAAAACAAAACTGAGGTAGAATAGTCTATGAGTAGTTTCGTTGAACATAAAAGATTTCTATCTTATTTCGCATATCAAAATTTTCATATTAATCAATAGCTAAGTTCTTTTACCACATAAAATTAGGCCATCAGCTTCTACGTCATGAGGTCACTAATAGTAGTAAAAATTACATATTCAGAGGATATAACAGTAAGAAAAAGGTAATGACAATCATTTATTGGAAAAGTCACTTAAGTTGCAAATCACTTAAGTTGCCCTGATTTGTTATGCATTTGCGATTCACATAACTAATCACAAACCATCGGAGTTAAGGCTAACACGCAAATCTATCGGAGTTAAGGCTGCTCACTGTCCAACGCCCCAAAACTTTTGGCACTTGGTCTCTCTACATTTTTAGTTTTTTGGTACAATCCTTCTACTTTTTGTTTATCCTTTGTTATCTTTTATTATAAAGGTAAATGACACTAATTGTTCCTAAATAATGCTTAATGTTACTTAATTATCCTAAAACTATGAATTGTTGATCATCATCCTCAAACTATTGAATTATTGCATCAGTCGTCGTGCCATTATGTCAATTGTTAAAAAGTAGCGGAAGTTAGGGAAAGACTGCATAGTCAACCATAATACTTAGGAAACTTTTTTATGAGTCCTATAATTTCATTGTGTTCTAAGCCCAATCTCTATTTTTTCACCACCCTCTCCTCTAACCCTAAATATCGCAGCGTCATCGCCACCATTGTTTCGGTCTTCTCCTCCACTACTCGCCTTCGATCGTCACTATCCCATCTTCGCCCTTTGATCATCATTGCCCCTTCATTCTTTAATCGTTGCTGCCCCATCTTCACCGTTTGCTTCTGCCCTATACTTGCCTTCAATCGTTGTTGCATCACCTTTTCCAGCCCCACCTTCACCCTCCAATTTCACTAAAATCTTCGTCACCTTGCCTTCTGCAATCTCGCCTCTATCTTGGTTGCATTCTCATCACCATAGCCTTTTGGACAACCTCGCGTTCGCCCGGCTCCATCACTATATGCCGTCCACTGCCTGCGCCCTATACCTGCCCCTTCCGGATGAGGGTGAAGAGAAGGGGAGTCGACAGGAGGATTGGGGATTTACAATTTTTTTAAGATCAATTTTTTTATACCAAAATATATTTCTAAAAAAAATTAATTGGTTAGTGAATATATTCTTTTAAAAAAATTGTAAAAATTAGTTATTTTACAAAAAAAAGCTTGAAATATTGATTATTAGTTAAATAGAACTGGTTTTCAAATAATATCTAAAAAATTTAAATTGAATAAATTTTTCCTGGAATTAAAAAATACTGTAGCATTATTTACATTTTATTCTTAAGTGACCATTTTTTTTTTCCAAATTTCTTTATATTTAGATCAACTTTCAATTTATAATTTTGAAACTTTTAACAAATAAAGCCACTGGCCTAGAGTCGTGGTAGGAAAATAGAGTTGTAAACCTTTGTTTTAGTGTTTCGATAAATCATCAAAAAAATGTCTCATAAATCCTAGCAATGATTAATATAGGTTCTTCAATAAATCAACAAAAAAATTTCCAAAAAGCAAGAAGGATAAAAAAAGACAAAAAATCTTTATAGAATAAAAAAGACTTAAAAGCCTTAAATAAAAAAGTTTATGACTCAAATAGAAAAGTTTCCTAAATATTAGGACTAACTGTGTAATTTTCCCAAAACTTCTGTTACTTTTTAATGGCTAAAATAATGTCAGGACAATAGATGCAACAATTAAATAGTTTGAGGATGATTGATGCAACAAGCCATAGTTTTGGGATGATTAAGCAACATTGGGATAGTTTAGGGATGATGGCTGTCATTTACTCTTATTATAAAAAAGAGCAAAAGTACCAAAAAAAAAAAGAAGACAAAAAAAAACAGATAGGTGTGGAAGCATGTCTAATAAATAAAGACCTAATCACCCTAATGACCACTGACCATATGAGGTAATCCCTTACCTTGAACTTAGTACCTATTGGTTCTCTAACTTTACAACTTATCACAAGTTAGTTCAGCTACCTAATTTGTCATAACACCTTTACCTTTTTTTGAATGTTAAGTAACATTGGGTACTGAAATGCACGATAAGAGAAACAATATCGATTCCTTGAGCATTTTTTACCAGGAGAGGTGTTTTTTTTTCCTTTTTATTATTTTTTTTACGAAGAGGGTTTTTTGCTTAAAATATGTGTACTAGTTTCCAAAAATCAAAGGAGTAATTGTTCATTTGTGCTAGTTAATTTCTTGTCAAAAAAATTGAAATATATAATTTAGGTAATTAGTTATTATTATTATTTTTTATAGCAAGCATAGTAATAATAAAATTAGTATAATAATAAGTAGAAATATTTAGTTAGTAAAAAGTATAATTAATTAATAGAATTATATTTAATGGCATTCAATTCATTAAATGTAATAATCACATATATAATTACATATCTAGAAACTAATAAATCATTTTTTTTAGTTTACAAAAATATAATTATTAACTAATCATATGAAAGGTGTATATAATTATATAAAACAAAAAATTATTCCCTATATTTAGATTGTTTATACCATTTGTAAATAGTATATAAATTAACAAAGATGAAAAAAATTATGTGTTATTTTCACTTTTTATAGTACTTTTGCATGAAAATAAAAAAGATGAAAAATAAAAATTGAAATGACAATTTAGTGGTAATATGAAAATATTCCTTCCATCCTAATTGTTTTATAAAATTTTTTTGTGAACTAATTATCAAGTAGAAAGAGAATTGGTTGAATTTGAAGTGAATTACCACACACACACACACACAAAACTTTGGATTAGAAATAATAAGAGCAATAATATAATTAGGTATAAAAGGCTTATATTCAGCGGCAGTTGTAATTTTTTTTCCTTTAGCTTGGAATAAAAAAAATTCATTAGTTGGATTAAAAAACAATCATCAGTTTGGCCTATTAGAATTTTTTTTGCTAAATGTTGCACTAATCCCTGTTATTTTTCTTATTTTATATTTTATTCTCCAACGTTCCGAAACATTCCAAAAACGGTTATGACGTTATGACTATATGAGATGACCGGACTAATTTATAATGAGTTACAAAATTAGAGAACTAACATAGGCTAAGTTGCTAGTGAAAAAACAAATATAAAACTAGTTCAAGTTGAGGGACTAACTCGTTAGAGTTAGCTAGGTTAAAGGGCCTCTGTAGTGATTAGACCATAAATAAACAAGTCAAATGAAGTACAGTAACATTGATATCATGAGGCCCACAATTATTGCTTCAAAAAATACAAGTGCCTATCCGTGATCAATACTTTTACTGTATGATCATATGAAATGTCTTTTTTCGGTGAACAAAGGAAATTAAACAAAAACTAGGAATATAAAATAACGCTTTTGCCCTTATCAAGAGGAAATGTCTGACCTTCATGCCTTCCATGAGAGACATATAATCCAAGATAATAACATTTAAGCGATGTGTGCCTAAGCTATTAGAAAGAAAGATATTATGAAGCAGTTTGCAATTCGATCAACTTCAAGCATAACATTAGCCACAAGAGTAGTCATTCTTAAAACTTGGTAAAAGCTTCATAACCCGACCGTGAGAGGGTTAGCAATACCTATTCTTTTAACAAAAATCTATTACCAATTTTTTCATATGATCTATAATTAACCCGCCAACACCAGCAGATGAGGATTTGCTGCACTATCAAATATTCAATTTGTAGGTACTCGTAGGACGGACATCCCTCTCGACAGCTTTAGGTTTTCCTTTATTTTTTTTTTTGCTTTTCTTTCAAACATAAGTGAGTAACTTTCTGATTCTGTTCAAAAGAACAATTTTCATTATCAACACTAGTTGTGAGAATTGGTTTTGCTTGTTAAATTTTCTTCAAATTCAAGTATTTGCTTTCTTTGGTTCAGATTTATTGTGATTGATTTACTTGTTCTTACTTGTTGAATTGGTTTTACAATTGCAAATTTACTTCAATTTCTTTCAAGCCACTTGGGTGAAAACAATTCAATTCAGAAGCAAGTGAATTTAATTGGAGATTATTTTAATTTCTGGTTAGTTCATACAGGAGAAGTAAGACAGGTTAAATTAGTCAAAGTTTTGGATTATTGCCTGAAATAAACTTTTTTGTTCATGTTCTTCATGCTAATTTTGAGTTTATTAGAAATTGCTTTTTAATATCTAGTTACTCAAAGTTAATAAATTAATTTGAAGTTTTTTTTTGTTAATTTGACTGTTGAATTTTTTTGGGTTCATTTTAGCTTTAAAGAGAGTCATATTTATTTGCTTGAATTGAAAAAATATTTTCTTAACTGAGTGTTTTCAGTTTTGGTTTATTTTATTTTACAGTTAATTTATTTTAGTAATTGATTAAAAAAACCCTTGATCTTTTATTTTAGTTCTGACTGGAAACTTTCAGTTAAAAGAATTTCTCTCAGGATTTAACTTGGTTTTCACTGCTAACTACAAATTTATTTATTTTGAGTTGTAAGTGAAACCAGAATTATTTTTTGTGGTTTCGACGACCGACTAGATACAAAAGAGCGGCTAATATGAGGCTTCCTAAAATTTGTTAGGAAGAAGGCCTTCATCGAGGTCCATAGCCGATGCATCCTCGTTAATGGTAGGAATCCAAGATTTCCCTTCCTTTAGCCAAGACTCATAATCCAAACCCAAATCCTTATATGCTGAGAGCAAAGTGAGATTTAGGTTCAGATTAGCCTACTCCATCTAAAAGCAGCAAGAAAGAAAGCCTTCCTTAAACTCCAAGAAGGCTGTCTTTCCAAGCCTTTTCTCCTCCTTCTGAAGAACTAAGCAGAGCTTCTTCACTTGAGTATTGTCCTTGGTTTGAAAGTGTTGGTACTCCAAATGGCCCTCGCACCTCACAAAGCCAACTCGTTCAATATGCTTTACGATGGGTATCATAGCTTCGATCGAGTTGGAGCTAGCATAGCCCCGTACGGTCCTCGGGCCCAATGGAGCATATTGATCCATCAGTAGAGTTTGCTTGACGACATCGATCTTTGACTCTACTACCTTTAACAAGGTCGCCAGGCAATTGGCCTCCTTTCAGGCCTTAGCCTTCTTCTCCTAAAAATAGCTTGAGAGCCTCCTATAGCTCTTCCAACTTCCTATTTAAGCTCTTTGACAAGGCCTCTTTCTCTAGCTTAAAGTCATTGGCAAGGATACTCATGGTGCTGTGTACGATACTCAGGTTCTTCTTCAAGGAGCCCACATTCTCTCATAAAGCACCAAGCTAGGACTGTAGGGTCTTCTTACGAGCTGTCTATCATTCCCCCATGCCATATGTAATGATGGCCTCCCACCAAAACCAAATTCATTAGAGTTGCCCAAGCAAAGCATTTCAAATGCTAGGAAGTTACCAAAAAGCATACCTGAAGAAGGCTACAGCCTATACTTATTAAGCGGACATTTTCCACCTGAGGGGATGAGCAAGAAAATGCCAATCCCTACATGTTTTAACCCTATGAAGAATATGGTGAGTGATGTCAATTCGATCCTCAAGGATCGACTCACCAATACACACTGCCCATTGGGGGTCAAAAATTTTGTCAAGTGCAACCTCCTTTAACGCCAAGTCTTTCTTCTGTGCATGAATTCACATAGGGATTAAATTATAAGGTTGAAAGCGCTTGTCCACTGTTTAGCTTGGGTGGCCTACCTCGACCAAAAGGAGCCTTCTCGGGAACAACCTTTGCTAGAACTTGAGTATAGGGGGACGTAAGGAGGTGGGCGCCTCTTCTAATGACCTTAGGCTGGCTTTTGCTTTTGGGAGAAGTCTCCAGCTGCCTTCCATTTTTATGACTGTCATGCCCAACTTAGCCCCTAGCCCATTTTGGGCCCAATTACTTAATCATGCAGTGGAATTTCTTAGAAGGGACATTTATTCATTTCTAAAACATATGGACATGTTCCCAGGACATTACTAGTACTAGCTTATTAAGTATTTACTTAAAGGTTTATGTTGTGTTCTCGGAAACAAGTTAGTACTTATGTGGAACTTGTGTGTTCATTTCATGCTCGTTATCCAACATAGCCAAGTACATGCATGGCAACCAAAACACTAGATTCAAGTTTTGAAAAAGAAACTTGTTTATGATGCATACTTCTTGCAACTCATATATGTCTTGGTAGCCCACTATTGCACATAAACACATACATGTCTTTAATTTCATTGGTTACCATTTTAGCTCGTTATAGGCATGCATTTCNTATTCCCGTAGAAGAACAAACACGATAACATAAAAGCACAAGTCCAATTACCAAAAAGAACAACAAAAGCCTTTTAAAAGAACAAACAAGCACCTATATAAGAACACATAGACACTACAAAACAACAAGAACTAAAAAGAAAAAGAACAAAAATGCCTTATAGAAGAACAAACACATAGCTATAAAAAATAGAAAACTAATATCTCCTAAAGGATAGATAGCCTAATAAAAGAACAAACACAATAAGATGAAAGAACAAGTACTTGTATAGAAAAGAACAAAAAGATCTTTCTACAAGAACAAATAGATACCTCTAATGTCATGCCCAACTTAGCTCCTAGCCCATTTTGGGCCCAATTACTTAATCATGCAGTGGAATTTCCTAGAAGGGACATGCTTCATTTTTAAAACATATGGGCATGTTCCCAAGACATTACTAGTACTAGCTCATTAAGTATTTACTTAAAGGTTTATGTTGTGCTCTCAAAAACAAGCTTGTACTTATGTGGAAATTTTATATTTATTTCAAGCTCGTTATCCAACATAGCCAAGTACATGAATGGCAACCAAAACATCAGATTCAAGTTTTGAAAAATAAACTTGTTTATGATGCATACTCATATGTGTCTTGGTAGCCCACTATTGCACATAAACACATATATGTCTTTAATTTCATTAATTACCATTTTAGCTCGTTATAGGCAAGCATTTCCTTTCTAGTTCATGTTTACTTAATATTCATCTTTAAACATACATATAAGGTCGAGACATACATGATTCCATATTTCAACATGTGTTTAGAAAACATAATCATGCACATCTATCAACTTTTTACTTCGGCCCAAAAATGACTATCAACTAGAATGTCCAAGAGTTCATATATATGCCATAGACATACTACTACCGACTTATAAGAATCTTAACTTAAATCGTACGGTAAAATGATAAGTACCGTAAAGGGTCCATAAACACTTAAAATCACAAATTTGGTTTTTTTAAGACAAACCAAAATACATAGCACATGATTCTACATGGAAAATCACACATAGAACATATTTCCACCTTAGAGACTTTGTTCCCACAATCTAGACTCCAAGTCCTGCATATAAAGTCCACACTTATTAGCTTGTTACACAAACAACTCATAACACTTAGAATACTTAGGATATTGAGTAAATACCACACATATGCATAATACCTTTACCACAGAAAGAGTATAAAATACTCTTGACCTTAGTGCCTTTCAAGTACTTCTTTTCCTACATGAAGTAGAAAAGGGCGGTTGAGTAAAACTCAGTAAGGATTCTGTATGGCTCCTAGAGCCTAACATATGGCTTCCAAAGCTTAATATAGTCAAGAATAACATGGCAACAAATATTCCATGCTCCTGCAAAGAAAACACTAAGACAAATAAGATACAGGTACATGCATATAACAATAATAATAATAATCGGGGGTTAGCATGCACAACCAAACATAGAAGCATACGACACACACACCACTTAACACCTTATCCCCTTGACGGGCAGAGCAAGCATGACCAATATTTCTTATTTCTTAGGTTAACCATTTTATTAATCCATTTTTAAATCTGAGCTCTTTATACTTGGGAATTGAGTTGGCTAACTCAATTCCTAGCCGTAATGCTTGCACGGAGCTAGCTAGCACGGAGTTGCCTAAGTAACAAAACATAGCCCTCTATAGCCTTCTTAGGATCACATGGCATACAATATCCATCACCCAAGGGCCCGAATACTCAAAGAGTATAAGAATCCCTACCAAAACCGTTAGCAACTTTTGTTGCCTGAAAGCTTTAGAAGCTTGGTTCTTTGTTTTTCCTTGCTTATTGTAACTAGAACTTGTGTTCTAGCTTAAAATCCTACAAGGGCAGAAAGTTAGCAAGCCATATTCTTATTTGACATAACTTAGAAACATAGGAAATACCAAGAACACTTGGTAGAACACACAACACCTTAACCAAATGAGGTATGGCCGAATCCTTCGGCTTGATTTCCTTAGAGCTCCCGCTCATCTGTTTCTTGAATCCACCACTTGATTCATTGCCTTGGAAGGCCTTAGAAGCTTATGTGTATCAAGAACACAAGCTTCGAACACAAGAATGCCAAGAACAAGACTTGGCCGAAACTCTTCTCGGTTGATGATTTCGAAAAACGTCTCCTTTCTTTAATCTGTTTTTTGATTCTTGTTCGAGGTGTTCTTAAGAGTTTTTAGACACCAAGAACACTTGGTAAAATCTCAAGAATTCTCAAGAATGATTCTTGGCCTAATTTAAAAGGAAGGAGAAGTTTGGAAGAGTGTTTTAGAGTTTAAGGCAAAATTTGAGAGAGAAAATGAAAGAGTTTTAGTGAGAGATTGTAGAAAGAGATGGAAAAGAGTTAAATGAAGTAATTAGAGTGTTTTTGGACATGTAATGGTTGTCCATATAGAGGGGAGGGTGAGGGAAATCATATGATTCATATGGGGTGAGTGGGAGACAAAGTAGGAGAAAAATTGGAAGACTTTGGTGAAAGTTGGGTGAATTTGTCAAAAGTGGGGGACAAGTAGGTGGAGGAAGGAATCCTAAGTGATGAGTTGGATGGGAGGTGGAATAAAATAATGGGAAATGGAGGGAGGTGGCAGCCATGGCATCCAATGCCTTCAAAATTGGCTAATCCCCCCCTTAGTCCCTCAATTCCTTGTATTAGGAAATTGAGCCAAACCACCAAAAGTCCCCTTTGTCCTATTGAGTCCCTCACTTTATATTTTCATCATTTTGCTTGGCCTAAGCCAAGATTAAATTTTGAGAGTGCCCAACACTTATCATACTTTCTAGTCCCATTTAATTTAGTGTCTCCCGAGCTTAATGAGCTCAATTCCCAAACTAAGAAAAAAATTCTCTTCATAGCCCGAGGCTTACACTTAGGAATTTACGGGCATTACAATGACAATGCCGCAGTTTGGGGCTTCGTGGTAGGGAAGGTCCTAGTTAAGGCAAAATGACTTTAGGTTTATAAAATTAGCTTGCAAAAAGGTGTCTAATGCTGCCTTATTACTACCGCTGACATGAAAAGCATCGCCTCCCTGAGGGTTCGCAGGACGTGACCTCTTACTGACCAACTAGTTCTCTAGAGGAGACTTAGGAAGGATCACAACTTGGGCTGGTGGCTAGGACAAAAAGGTCCCCAAAGCATACACCAAGCAGGCGGGAAGAATATTGAATTTGCAAGCATCCACCAAGGCATCAACAATGCCCTGGTTGCTCATTTCTACAAAAATAAAAAACTAACATTAAATACCAAGGCATCACATAAGGAGCAAAGAAAACACAATCATCTTGAATGTAACTCTTCGGGTTCTCTGGAGGGCCCTACTAGGCCCTGGCAACAATTTTGTAGGCTTCAGCTAGCCTCATTTCCTGACCCTTCTTTTAATTACAAAGGTCCCTTATGTGTCGAATAGGTTCGGTGGGCCTTTCTGATCTCTGTTCACTTGAAGGTGGTCTCATCAATCTCTATGTAATGGATGGGGAACAAATCCATAAAATTGTTGTTCTCTACCACTTCCACTAGCCAACTAATCAGACCAAAGTATGAGTGATGGCCTTCCAAGCCATTGTATATCAGCAACAACTTTGCCAGGACATACTGGGGTGTATCCAAAAACTTCCATGAGAACCCCCAAGTTTATTCCTTCGACGTGAAAAAGAAGTGCTCCTTCCACCCTACGTACGAGTCATTGCAAAATATAAACACAAAGGACTTGTTCCCTTCATAGTTGATGGGGGCAATATGGAAAAAGTCGACGTCCTTCTCCAAATCCAACGTATAAAATTAAAGGAAAACCTTCCCCCGGCCAACTTGCAGCAGCTGATAAGCCCATTGATATGGGTAAATAACTTGGATATCAACTACGATGATGGAATCTAGTAGTGTTCACATATTTACTCCACCGATAAATGGAGAAGCAAATGAAGCCGCGCCTGAAGTTGGTTTGTGAAAATAATGAGAACTTTTGTTCTTTTGCTGCCGTCTTTTAAGCCCTCGTCCTTTAACACCTCATCATGAGCGAGGGCGACCACAACGCCATTAGGCCAAAAGTACTGATGAAGATTTGATGCCAGGGTGCCTTTATTGTGTTGAGTCACAACCCTTTTTAACACCTCTACGTTAAGGAAGAATCACACCTTTGACAAATTAGCCTCGCTGATGGCAGCCCTAGATGCTGATTTCAGTGAAGCCATTTGAAAAAACCATTGTGTAATGTATAAGGGCTATCGCCAACACAACAAGGCAACAGAGAAATGACCAATAACATCTAAAAAACATACCTAAAAACAACAAACCCAACTAGAAATACCAAGAGTAAAGAAATGCAAAATGAAGGCCCTATCACTGGTGGATAATAAAGGACAAGAATCCATTACTTGATTATGAAGAAGAAAAGCAACCTTGGCAAAAGATGAGAACTCCAACAAAAATGACTAGTAGCGAGCAAACAACAAGAAGGAGAACACACAAAGTAGTAGTAAAACAACCAAACAATGAAAAAATGAAGTAAAAACCTTGTGGTATATATAGAGAAACCATTGGTTGTTAGGTTTCTTCCTTGAAATTGCCACTGCAATAATACCAAAATTTTAACCCACTAGCGGAATGACACATGGCCACAAATAGTTGTCAAAGCTGTCACGCCCGATCACTTCTCTAAGGAGCATTTAATAGGTGTTGCTTCACCTCTTCCCCAATCGGTGCACTTGCCATGTGTCATAGCTGCATAAGTATGTTGGAAGAAATAGATCAAACAGTGACATTTTCCCAGTTTCCTCAAGAATTAGAAGGAACATCGCACCATCCTCACTAAATGATGCCATTTAGAGTGTATCAACTTTACAACAGAAATGGGTGTTCATACTTCACTCCCAAGTAAACATGCACCCCTCTCCGAAAAACAACAACATCCCAGAAAATGCAGCATCTTTAACCTACATTTTTTTATGGGGGGACATGTTGGTGGGAAATATACCCAAATAAGCCAAATTAAAGGCCTAAATAGATCCACAAGGAAACTCTTCCCTGGATGGAAATAATATTTATGGAATAAAGCTACGAGATTCCTATCACAGGAAAAATTCCTCGAAGCTCCCCCTAGCTATATAAACCTTTCTAAACGCCAATCCAAGGTATGATATTTTGGCTCTTCTCTCTCTCTTTGTTACTCTACATTTGCCTGAAGTCTAACTTGAGCGTCAGAAGGTTTCCTCTATGAACACATCCCAACACCTTAACACTATCTTTGTGTGCAGGTTGCCTGTCTATGATTCACCAAACTTTCGGGACAGGCCCACACTATCTGGTTACCTTTCAATAGTAATGGTTTAAGAAGAGTTCTTAGTACTTGACTTAACTTTGTGTTAAAAAGGAATGTCAATTTCACATTATATATTATCTTATGGTACTTAATACAATTTTGGATCCCGTGGTAATGCTAAGTATGTAAGCTAGTTAGCTACAATTTTGTACGATTTATTCATAGCAAAAACCCTAAACTCTTGTGATGTTAAAAATAGATGCCACAAAAATTGTCAAAGAGCAATTTTTACTTGACTGCAATCACAACTCTAAACTATTTTACGCATAGGTCAGTGCGCGAGGTGTTACTAGCAGATCATTCAGGGGCAGGTCAACAAATAAAAGGATGTTGGAAAAGATAAAATGGGCTACACAAGAGTTTGTAGGGAATATTCTTGGGGAAGAAATATGCAACCACTACTAGAAAAAATGAAATTAGCGACGGCCACAAAATAGTCACTAATAAGCGATGGCAAATGGTCGCTAAAACTTCAGTAACATCTTAGCGACGATTGTATGTCGCAAAACGTTAGCGATGACTTAACGTCGCTAAATTAGCGACGGTTTATAGTCGCTAAAAATTTTCGATGTTTTATCGTCGCTAACTTAGTGACATGTAGCCTTCGCTAAAATTAGCGACATTTTGCCCTCATTAATTTACCGAATTTAAACCGTCGCTAACTTCCATCCCTTCATCCCTTCCTAAGTTATAGTACATTTAACATAAATTAGCAATAAGTAGATTAACTAAATTGAGTAAAATTAACTTCTACATGATAAAGATTAATTAAATATTGGCATGGACATCATGAAAAGTGGAACTTAATATCAATTTCTGTAGCCATTTCATTTAGTAAGTAGGTTTTTTCTACTTTTGCGACGGTAATGTGTCGCAAATTAATTAGCGACGGTTTTGTGTCGCTATATTTCCACGGTAAAAGTTTCGACGTTGAGCCTTCGGTAATATATCAAC
This sequence comes from Aquilaria agallochum, assembly GCA_000696445.1. Lineage (NCBI taxonomy): Eukaryota > Viridiplantae > Streptophyta > Magnoliopsida > Malvales > Thymelaeaceae > Aquilaria > Aquilaria agallochum. Next base: position 14,527 of record KK903877.1, read on the forward strand.
GGGTAATTCTCGCTAAGGCCTACATACTAACATAGGCGAAATAATATGTTGAGTGAGTATAGCGAGAGGTAACCGTTGCTAGTTTTAACCGATGTTTTGCCATCGCAATGTTAGCAAGTCTAAACCGTCGCTAGTTTCAATTAAAATTCCTTTGCCTCTTCCCTAACTTATTTCACAGACGTGACGCCAGAAAGAACTCTCCCCTGCTGCGTCGAGCCCAATCTCCATACACTGTCCTACTGCCCCGTACAAATGGCTTAACATTGATCTTATTTGCCGGAATCACGCTAAACGTAGCTCTTATTTCAGGTAAAGTTGTCTCACTTTCAATTGACTTTGTTTTAGGGCTTTAATCGTTTGTTGTATTAAGGGTTTCAGTGTCCTTGCATTTTGATTTCCTGTTTGTGCGTTGCTAGTTTCGGACATAGCTATGGGGTTTTGCAACTGGTTAATCACCTTTATCTGTGCATGGGACAGTCGTTTCTTCTAGCTCTTTGATTTTTCAGGTGAATCGCCTTTTATGTTCTCTTCTTCTTGACTTCATTTAGTAGTGCTGGACACCGTATGCTCACTGGCTGCTATAAACTCTTGCAGTTGTCTATGCTTTTTTGTGATACTGATTTGTTTCTCATCTGAACTCTTAATTTGAAGATGTGAATATCTTCATATTGGGTATTATTCGATAATGAGTATGAAGGTGGTTTTCTGTATTGCAGGGAAATAGTCATAAGTCATGATTGGCTCAGTCGGGTGGTGCTGTTGTTGTTGGTATGGCATGGCCTCAAATTAGGCGTGGATGCTTGTGAGCCCATATCCTTGTCTATGATTTCAACCCTAACACAGTAAGTTTGATGTTCTTCCTGTTGTTCATTTCGCAACTAGGTAATTTTCATAACCATTTGAAGGTATTGCTATGTGTTTACACAGATGGATTGAGGAAATTTGATTGTTGTCTAATTTTTATGTAATTTTAATGGGTTTAGTACCAATGTATCTGATTTCTGAATGTTTTTAACAAGAAGCCTGCTAAATCTTAAACCCACTTATTAAGTCATAATAAAGTAGGTGAAATAGCAAAAGTATCATAATAAGTGGGACGGAAGCAGTATAAATTCTAGTGCCGTAGGTTATTAAGTCTAATGCTAATCTACATGTTTATAAATCTGTACATGTGGAATCTTAAAGGAATGAATAGTTAACTAATTCCCAATGATACTTTTGATCTAAATGGCCTTATTATTATGGATACTATGTAGAAGTAAATTAATAACAGAAATAAAGTACCAACATAGTCGAAAAGGAAAAGTCGCTAACATAAAATTAGCACTAGCTGCTTTAAACACACATAGATGATTTGTGAACATCATCTACAAATCATTTGAAATCATAATGAGACAATAATAAGAGACAGGAAATAAAGAGAGATGTAGTCTAAAACCTCTGAACTTCTCCTTTGCCCAACACAAGAGTATATATATTAAATAATTTTGAAATGGTATTGGAGTACCTGTTTAAAAAGCAAATGCCACGCAAATCAATAATTGGAAAAAACTGTGTCTGTCTATTAAATATTATATATACACATATATATGTGAAAGATAAAAGAAAAGGAGAAGAAAAGTAGATATTGTGGCTATGGTGACAAAGTTTCCCCACATTTGATCTTATTTTGCAGTGTTCACATTTGCTCCTAATTACCATAAAAAAGGAGACCAAACCTTTATTTGACTTGGTACCTGGTAGACTGACTATTCCAAAGAGTATTCTAGTTTGCATGGATATCCTATGTTTCTCTCATGTCTAAGTTTCCTAGTCCCTGAAAGGTGGGAAAATTGTTTTAATGGGTGATATCAGCTTGCAATTTTCAAATCCTTCATTGGTCTAGAGTCCGGCGACCTTTGATGTACGGGGGATTAGGTTGCTGTGAAGCTTCTAATGATATATCCTTAAAGATTTTCTTACGGCCCAACATCAGAATTTATTTTAAGATCTCTCTTTCTCGCCATCTGTTTCCTTCTTCCCTCTCTTTCTCAATCATCATTATGATACTCCTCCTCCTCATCCTCCCCCATCTTCTTCTCCTCTTCGTCGCCATATTCCTCATCTTCATTTTCTCTGTCACTTCTTTCTTCTTCATTCTTCTTTGGTATTTCATTTTATTTCACTCTAGACAACTCAAACAACAATCATATGTATATAAACCTAGAACATGAACCTAAGATTCTGTAATTAATTCCTTTCATGACTTTCTAAAAGTCACTTAACAAACAGCTAAAAGGCACAACATATGGAAATTGACGCACACGTATCTAATACACAAACCTTGGACCTCATAAATACAATAAATAATGGGGATATGATTAAAGTGACAAGGGCAGATTCATAAATCAAGTTTGATTTCCACTAAAGAAAGAACAGAAGGAAAAAAGAAAGTAGATAAAAGGAAAAATACGGTGAGGACCGGCAATCTCAAATCAAAGTTGATTTTGCTCAAGCAATCTCTAAAGAAAGTTGTTCGATCGTAATTTGACCTTCGAGCACGTTCACAGCCTGACTCATGCTGGGTCGGAAACGGGCCATGCGACCCACGCACATCACTGCCAATTTCAGCACCGTGTAAGCTTCCTTTCTATTGTAACTCCGTAACTCAGAGTCAACTAAATCCAACAGCAAGCCCTCTGTTTTTGACATTAATTTCTGCATTTGTAAACCCAACATATGTTATTCCTAGTCTAAATTAATCTTTATGAATCAACAAGAATAGTTGGTTACCTTATCCAACACAACATCACCGCTTTCTAGGACGTCTACAGCTCGTTTCCCGCTAACAATTTCAAGTAGAACACCACCGAAAACAATAACATCGACCTCTTCTGGAATTTCTTCTCGACCTGGATGCCGATAAACAGAGCTGTAGCAACAAAACCGGAAGGAATTAGATTTCATTCTGTGCGCCTGTGTACGAGAATATACTTTTATATCATTGTTTACTCTCTCGAGCAATATAGAGAAAGGCTATAG
>KK903877.1:17836-29948 GCA_000696445.1 Aquilaria agallochum
TTTTTAAAATAATACAAATATTGAGCCTTATAAGTATATTATAGTACATTCTTTTTTTAAAGTTACTTAAATAACATAATTACTTTGCAATACTTTTGAATTTAGATATGATCTTAATGATTTTGGATGAAATGTCCAAAACTAAGTCTTATAATGCATATCTTAATATCCTAACAACATTTCTATGTTTAAGTGTTTATAGTAAGTTATAATGCTACGTCATTTCAACATTTTCTCGAAATTACAAAAAGTTTGAGCATTTGGTAGAGCTCGTCATCCATATATGTGTGAAATGGCTAGAATGAGCTTAACCAAGAAGATCTTAACCAAGAAGGGCCTAAGAACCCGAGGGAATATATCCTCGTAATCAATTCTCTCGTTTTTTTTTTTAACACAGCCACAAGGTGAGCTTTTTACCTTTCAACATGAGTTTTGTTCAGCCATACATGGCAAGTAAAGCCCATCATTTATCACCCTAATTCTTCACTAAAGATATGTAATTCAGGCAAAAATCATGTTAAGATATTACAGTTTTAGCTAGACTCTAATCCGAGATTTATTCAATTTAGGTCAAAATAAGTAAAATTAGAACTAAATTGAATGCGTTTGAATGTCAACATATATCAAAGCAAAAAAAATTTCTTATAATTAACAACCTTTGATGGGTTATTTACCCCTAATATAATACTACTAATAGAAAAATTGTTATTCCCTATGGGTAACCATCCAAAATGACATTTTTCGACAGAATACCGTCAGATTCATCCTTCACGTTTAGCCAAGTAAAAAAAAACTTCAATGGTTGGCATCAGAATTTCCAATGGCTAACCATAAAAAAGGGGGACCTATGAATAGTTGCTACTAGAAGGTGGTTCCAATGGCTTCAGCTGTCAAAATTTTTAACAATGGTGGCCATAAAATTTTTTGATAGATAGCCATGTTGAAAAATGTTTTTTTTTTTTCTAGAAAACAAGTTTTTTTTTTTTTATGGGCAAATATGCAACCAAAATGGTGAGAAAGAAAGGGGAAAAAAAGAAGAATTTAGTGAGAAAGAGGGAAAGAAGAAGAAGAAGAAGAAGAAAGAACAATATTGGGAGGAAGATCTAGATTGGGAAGGAAGAAGAAGAAAAATAAGAAAAATAAGTACAAGATGTGAAGAAAGAATAAATTTTAGTTTTTGGTAGCGGTGAAGAAAATTATGTGAGAAAAAGAAGAAAAATGGGAGAAAAAAAATGAGGTTTTGATAGGAAAGGGTAGTTTCATAATGGTGGGAGTGGAAGGAAAATTTCAGAAATTGGCCATATGAAAATTCAAAGTCAAATATTTCAATTCCTAGCGGGGAAATTAAAAGAGAAATATTTAATTTTCTAACAAATACAAATCGGAAATGGACCATTGAAAATATCAAGTTCAAGAAATTTCATTTCAGCAGACAATTTTGAGCAGAAAAATGTCCACTGCACAATTTTTTAATTTCATTTTAGCAGACAATTTTGAGCAAACAAATGTCCACCACAAATTTTTTTACAGGTATTCATTGAAAATGTTGCGGGACAACATTTCCAACTGCTAGCTATTGGAAATATCCTGTTGAAAGTTTTCAACAAATAACCATGAGAAAATGTTCTTCAGAAAAATTAAATTATAGAAATTTCAATTTGGCTAGCAATTTTAAGCAAAAATATGTTCATCGAAGAATTTTTTTCAAACAACTATCAGAAAATTTCACTAGATGGTTTTTTATCGCTAACCAGTGAAAATTTTTTAGGGCTTACCATAAAAAAGTTTAGACAACTTATTTCCATTGAAAAATTATCTGTTAGGAATAGAAAATTTTAGTAGTGTACGTTAATGAGATATTTACCTGTTTCAAAAACATCAGTGACATCACCCTCCAAAGGCAAGGAGGATTAGGGCTCAAGCAACATTGTGCTTGGAACCAAGCACTCATTAATTCTGAAATTATTTTGGTCTATGTTGAAGAAGCAAGACTCCTTTTATATCAAATGGCTCCATAGCTACTACATGAAATCCTCGGACTGCTAGTCAATCTGGAAATCCCCATCAGACTCCTAAATATGGTAAAACATACTGAAGCTGGGGGATATAATCTTTTGGCCCTATATGGCCCTTCTAATTTCTAGCAAATTCTCTCCTCTATCCTAGATGTTTGAAGGGTCCAACCTTTCCTCTATGAAGTGTTGAGAAAGTCTAACCAAAGAAACCTTTGGTGGTGGACGACATATATGTTGGGAAGGCCTTGTCATCCCAATGCATCAGCTACTGACATGGAAAGCTCCAAGGGAAGGCCTCCTCACCCAAGATAAATTGCAAAACTGGGACATTTCGCTCCCCAGCAGGTGTTACCTGGGTGGGTCAATTGAGGAGTCCACGAAACCTATTTTCTTCTCTTGTCCCTTCTCTCTGTAGCTTTCGAACATAGCCAAAAACTAGCTTTGTGTAAGAACTTGTGGGGGGACGTTTCGATGGTACTTAAGACATGTTACAAGCAAGGTGATGGTGTTTCAGCTTTGATGAGCCTCTCTTCTAGTTGTCACTTATGAACTTTGGATGGGAAGAAGTTAGGGTTTTTTCAAGGGAGAAAGCATCCCCTTCGAGGCTATCTTTTCAGAAAATTAAACTTGACTTGTGTATTAGACTTTTGAGGATGTATAGGCTAGTTAGGTTTTCTTCCCTCGAGCTTAATTAACAGTTTGTTTTATTTGTTCCTCCGGATTATCTTACTGTAATTTTTTTTCTTTTTTTTGAACAGCAAATGAAAATTTTATTAACCAGAAGTGAAATTACAAAGGAATGAAAGGCTCAAACTGGAAACTAGAGCAGGGAGCCAGGTTATAACACAACCGAACTCTAAACAACATTGTTTGATATTGCCAGACTAGGACAATGGCACCATTCATACTAAGAATTAAAGACTAATTTTAGAACTCATACTCCCAACCCATAGAAAAGATGATGAGAATTTAACTCTAGAAAGTAGCTCCTTAACACNAATTGTTGTAATTGTGTATATTGGCCGTCTATGATATGCATACCTTTTGCTCTAAAAAGTAGCTACTCAACATTAACGGTTGTAATTTTGTATATTGGCCATTTATGATATGCATATATCTTTTGCTTTTGAAAAAAAAAACCATTGACAAAGTGTTTTTTTTTTTTATGAAAGCATTGACAAAAACACCCATTCACCAAATTCAAGTTGTTAAATATACATAGCTGCATGCAGATATAGGCATAAATACAAATATCAATACTTACCCTGGCGACTGGAAAGACCTCTCAAAGGGGTAATTACCAGATATATTTGTCAATCGTGCCTTTGATATGCCTGTGTTCTCCCATCTTTCATCAAGTAGAATGCTTCTAGGTTCCCTGTATGTATAACTTTGAATCCTGAATAACTATGAAGATATAGGCAAAAATACAAATATTAATACTTACCGTTGACGTCGTTGCCTTGACCTTTCATTGTGATTAGTACTAAATATATTTGTCAATCGTACATCTGATATCTTTGGCTCCCATCTTTCATCAAGTAGAATGTTATTGGATGTCATGTTTTGATGTATAATTGTGAATCTTGGATAAGTATGTAGATATTCAAGACCCTTGGCTATTCCACGACAGATATTGAACCGTCTAGACCAACTAAGCTCATCTTTTAAAGTCGGATCTGAAAATGCAATTTTAGAGAAATCCCTAAGTTCAATAAGCTCATTCATGTAATGGCTGTATATAGCAAAGGACATAGATTGATATTTTTTTTTTGAACAACAAGAGAAGGATTTTATTAAATAAAAGGATAAAAATATACATTTACACCTCTCAATACAACTAGCAAGATGATAGTTGCTATATATAAAGAAAAAACCATGGACACTCGACAGAAATTGATAATTATTTGTCCTAATTAAAGAGAAAAAGAATGCTATACCAGATAGAGCCTCCGAAAGGGAACGATGCATATACTCGTAGACCAACAATTTGAGTTCACTGAAAGGATTAAAATAGCCAGCCAAAAGCCTGACAATGTTGACATGGTTGAGCTTTTGCAAAATATCAACTTCTCTATCAAATTGTGGCCAAAATATTTCTCCGGTGAATTTCGAAAGCTTTTTCACTGCCACAACAGGGCCACGATATGGCAGCTTAGCCTGCAATTTATTAATATGGGTATATATGAGTTAGCATATATTGTAACCGAGATGGATTGGTTTTACAGCAATAGTTGCACCCGACATGGATAAAGACACCTTCTGCGAGAGAAATTAACAAAAAAAAAAAAATTGGACTTTAGCAGATAATTAACCTTATAAACTACGCCGAAACGCCCTTCACCAACTTTTGTTTGGGGGCTGAAATATTTTGTTGGTTCAATCACGTCCATGATAGAGTAAAATCTGCCTCCAATGTCAATGATTCTCTCTGTAAAATAGAAAATGTCATGATAGGTATTATTGTTGCAGATTGTTGCATACGCATAATCTCAATATTACTATTTAATTGGAAACTCACCTCGCGCAATCATGCTTCCCTTCAAACTCGTCCCCTAGATTACAAAAATCATTAGAAATACTAGCAACATTTTATAGGTAGTCCCAAATTATGGAATTACACCAAGACACAACCTAATTGGGAATTCTTAGAAACGTAAGTTTGAGTTTCGGGTTATAAGTCTTACTTCCATCTGTCCTATAATCTCATCAAAAAGTTCTTCTTTGGTAATTCCGTGGTCGAGCTCTGTCAGAGACTGTATTAGAGTCTCTTTAAAGAGTTGTTCGGTGGTAATTGCATGGTTGAGCACCGCCAGAGCCTGCTTCATGTTGGGCCTTCGCTGATGTGATATCTCCACGCACATAATTGCCAAGTTCAACACTTCCTGAACTTCATCTGCCTTGGATGGTAGCTCCCTGTCTATAAAATACGACAGCCTTCGACTTCTTTGTAACTTAAATAACTGGATATATATATATAACCAAATATCACCACTAATTTGTGATTTTCTTGCTGTTAGATCTTTATAAATTAAGCAGAAGTATCTTATACCTCAGCCAACATATCAGACACATGATTCTCGTAATTGAGGTTGCTCCTTCCCCTAAGAATTTCAAGTAGAATAACACCGAAACCAAAAACATCTGACTTTTCTGTAATTTTTCCCGAATCGTTATCATAATACTCTGGACGCCAGTACGAATTGCTGTAGCAACAGAAAGCAAAAGGAATTATATTTCTGCAGCGACTGTAAACATGTAAATGCAAATATATTTTTAATTTGTTCAACTCTGTGGAGCCATATAAGAAAGGCTATAGCAGCAAAAAAGTGAAAGGAATTGTTTAATCAAAACATCAAAGGATATTCACTAATTAACATCCGTTTATTTGTTTTCCTTAAAGCAATTTGAGATTTTCTCATTAGTTTTAATTTGTACATAAATTTTAGTGTTCACACATTATATTTTTTCATATATATTAAAGATCTTATATTTCAAATTTAAGATATTTAATAAAAATGCTATTACTTTTTTAATAACGATAAAAAATTTCTAGTACTTGATCAACAAATTCTAATTGTTAAAATTAATTATTGAAAGTCCTCATTCATACAAACTCTAACTGATTTTGTGGATCTAAGAAACTGAATGCGAAAATTGTTTGATTGAATCCCAAATGACCCTTTTATGTACCTTTCAAGCATATAGATTTTCAAGTTCTTGCAGTGTAGCATTTGAAAGAAATTAATACCAATATTTTCAATCGATTGTACGTAATATTTATTTTATTCAACGGTTCCAATAACTACATTGAATTCCAAAATAATTTTTTGGGAAACAAATTAGATAACAAGAAAATCGTTAAATATAAGATTTGAGCGTAGACGTTACAAGCGAATCTATTAAATTTTCAATGACAAGTTATCCTATATATCACCTTAATGTTCCGAGAAAATTATACTATATAAGTATGAGGAACCCAACTTGGTTGGTGAAGTGCTAAGGACTTTGCCTTTCTCTCTAGGTAATTTTATGGCAGTGTACTTCATATTATGAGCAAAGTTAGCCACAAAATGGAGAGAGTGAGTGGTACAGACAGGGGCCATGAACGCAGAAAGCATCTTAGGGTCGACAATTCCGTTCGGTACTTTGAAAGAGTTATAAGCAAGATATCAACTTCATTCTTCTTCACCAATTTTCCAAGCAACTGGGAGGCGAGAGATCTTTGGAAGGTGTACTTCTAAAGATGTGGAGTGGTGTTGGATGTTTACGTTGCGAGAAAGAGATGAAAATCAGGCATGAAATTTGGATGTGTTCGATTTAAAGGTGATATAAGAAGACAGAGGCGTCGGAGAGAAGGCTCTGAATGAGATATGGATCGGCGACTACAAATTAAGGATCAATGGCTGATTGTGGCCGAAAATATGTGATGTGGAGAAAGGAAATGAATTACTGGGCCAAGTTGTGAAGAAGGATAAGGGGAGACATAAATTAAAAATTTAAAATCAAGCAACAGGGAGGAGATCGATCAAATTGGGCTCTCAAGAAATTCTTCTGATGAAAGTTGTGGCCCAAACAAAACGAAGAAAAAGGGGTGAAAATAACAAAAAGGGCAAGGTTAAACATCCTTATGATATGGAAAAAATAACAAACAAATCACTAATGTTTCTGTTGGCCCAAATCAGCCACTAAATTTTTTTTTTAACCAAATACACCATTAATATTTTAAAATCTGCTCAAATAGGCCATTCTTTGTTAAATCAGCAAATATACCATTGAAAGATATAGAATATTTTATCGTTAAATTTAGATGATTATGTTGTAAAAACGAAAGTCTGGCATGGACTGCCCTTGCTGAAGGTGACTAAATTACACCAAGTCAGCTTCTGCGTTGAATCGGGAAGGCTACAGAAGAACATGTTGCTAAACTCAATCTCTTTCAACGAAGAACAACTTCTAATATCCCTTGGGATCTGCCTATATAATCTGTTAATAGAGAAATTGATATCAGGGCATATTGATTCCCAATTCTCGCTGCAACCTCTCCTTCCATAAAATTGTCTAAAAGGTCAATCACTTCAAGACTCCACAAAAGGCCAACTTTCAAGAAAGATGATTAGACGAAAAATTAACAGATCCAGAGAGTCTATTTTCACTGAAATCAACAGACTGCAAGCTGCCCATGTGGGAGAACTTGGGATTTATGGTATCGGTAAAGTTGTTACCTAAAAGGTCGAGGCTTTGGGGGAACTGCAGGCGCAAGAGGCCGCGGCCAACAGGATCCAAGAGCCTTGAAGACGATGAGGCCCAAGACGTCGTCGTTGAACCTCTGCACTTGCTGCAGGTGATAAACACCATCGTTGAACGTCCGCCTAGCCGCGACTCATCACCAAATTCGCCGCACACAGCGGGCCGCCTCATTGCAATTCGCCTCGGACAACTAAAGGGTGGGGCTAGGCACGGGGCTACGGTTTGTGTAGGGCTTGGGGAAATAGAGAGGGAGAGAGAGAGACGTGCAGAGAAGAAAGACAAACAAATGCCATACTCAAGTCTTCGTACCTTTCTACTTGCTTTGTTGGATTCAATGAATCTTATTCTTTCGAATCACGTATCATCTTCAGCCTTTGTCAAGCTTCTGACCTAATCTAATCAGGACTTCCTCTGTTTCGTTTCCAGTTTGAAAGAGAATAGATTCTTGGAATGTAAAGGATTAAAGCAACTTTTCAGTGGAAAACTAGGTTCTCTGAGGTTGCGTAGGGTTTCTTATTCCCACCTAATCTGCTGTGGCTTCCTTTAGCCGCGTGGGATTAATTTTAACGGTAGTGGGACAATCGGCCCAACTCAGAAACGTTGATTTTTTTCGCTCAAAATAAAATTAGTGGGCTAATTGGGCTCGGTTGTAAACATTAGCAGTTTTTTCATTATTTCTGCCTTATGAGTGGTGGCTGGAAGGGAAGCGCGACAGTCCGGTTGTTGAAACAAGTGGTGAGACAGACAAAAAAGCGAGAAAAAATTGGAGAAAAGCGACGGGAGGAGTAGTTGCGGAGGACAACGAGGAGAGGAGCGGTTGCGGAGGACAGCGACAGGAGGAGCGGTTGCGGCAACAGTGGCTGGGATTTCATTATCGGACTCTAATGTTCAGACCATGGTTCGAATTGCCGATCAGAGATGGAAAGAGGAACAAGCCAACAAAGAAAATAGCGTCTCAATGGAGGTGGAATCTATCACTCGAATTGGAAGTCCTGTGGGCTTCGAATTGGTTTCAAAAGATCATCAGACGAAGAAGCAAACGAAGTCAGAGGCGGGTGGAAGTGGCTTGCACTAGGGAAGGTACGTTCTCTTGGTGTCGGGTCTTGCTAGATTTTGGCTGAAATGAAATTTATGACATTTAATGTAAGAGGAATTGGAAAATCTTTAAAAAGAAGGCAGGTCTGGGAGTTAGAAGGGACAGGGAAAATAAGTTTCTTGTGTAGTAGGGACACAGAAAATAAGTTTCTTGTGTCTCCAAGAAACAATTGCAGCTGGAGTTATTATGCAGAAAGTAAATCTTTAGGGAGTTCAGAGGATTTTGATTATGTGCTTCATGATGCTGACGGTTTATCTGATGGGCTACTGAGTATTTGGGATAAGAAGATATTCCAAATGAGTAATCATTTTGCTGGAGATAGGTTCCTGGGAGTAGTGGGAAGGTGGTATGGCCGTAATCAACAAGTGATTCTGGTGAATGAATATGCTCCCTGGAACCGTATAAAAAATAATTCCTATGGCAAGAGCTGATAGATTTCAAGATGAGAATATCAGGTATCTGGATATTTATGGGGCGCTTTAATGCTGTAAAGAAGGAAGAGGAGAGGAGAGGAGAGGCAGCAGTTTTGACTCCAGAATTGCCAGGCACTTGATGATTCACTGAACAATCATAGCTGATAGATTTGCAGATGGGTGGTCGAAAATATACGTGGTACAACAAAGATGGCTCGAAACAGGTTCTGAGTTTCTGGGAAATTTTTATACAGATGGCCAAGAGCTCATGTAGTGGCACTAAAAAGGGTTTTGTCGGACCATTGCCCGATCCTTTTGAAGCTTGAAGCACATGATTTTGGGCGGATTGCTTTTAACTTTTTTTTATGTTTGGATGGAACATGGTACTGTCAAGGAGCTAACAGACGAGGGGTGGAAAGAAGAAGTGGGTGCTGGAGATCCGGGTGTGGTACTAAAAGAAAAATTGAAGAGGTTGAAGAGGGGTTTGAAGACCCGGAAGATCAGTGTTTTTGATAAAGATAAAAACCAGAGTGAAGAACTGAAATTTGAAATGGAGACTTGGGACTTGGTGGCTGCTGAGAGAGTGTTGATTGAAGAAGAGACCAGAAAAAGAGGTGAGGTTTGGTGAAGGCTACTCGAGAAAGAACAGATGAAGGAAGAAATGCTGAAACAAAGAGAAAAGGTGAAGTGGGCAGTTGAAGACGATGAAAACTAAAGATTAGGGACTATCACGCAATTTACTCAATAAGGAGACCTTTTAAGATATACTAGAGCCCCTTATTAATTATAAAACTTACAGATAGGTACATAACTCTAATTTTTTAACAATTGTATCGCACATCCAACAAAACAATAAAAAAAATTTAAAATTTTAGGGGGGGCAACTGCCCCTCCTGCCCCTAAGAAGATATGCCCCTGGGTGCTTATTGCAAATGAGCTAGTGAAGCTAGCAAAGAAAAATGGCCAGCAGCTGATGATGTTTAAAGTTGATTGTGCCTATGACAGAATTAGTTGGAGTTTTTCAGATGATATTATGAAGCAGATGGAGTTTAGATTGAAATGGAGGGGATGGATTAAAAACTGTTTGGAGTTTGCCCGGTTTCAGTTTTGGTTAATGGAAGTTCTACGAGTGGAGAGAGGAGTCAGACAAGGAGATCCCTTGTCTCTTTTTTCGTTTCCAATGGTTGCCGAAGCACTTAATGTGATGGTATAGCGGGTGTGTGACAAAAATGTGTTTAAAGGTTTTAATATTGATGCAAGTGATATGGTGATATGATACGCTATTTTTTGGGGTGTGGAAAGGGGAAAACATTATAAATTTGGTAAGACTTTTGAACTGTTTCCAGCTGGCATCGGGCTTGAAAGTTAACCTCAATAAAGGCAGGTTGTTTGGTGTGGGTGTGCTACAAGTAAGGGTGGAAATGAGTTGAGCCGCTTATCAAATGGTTCGGGTTTGAGCTCGTTTTTTTTTATTATCAAGAAGAGCTTAATGAGCCTCAAGCCGAGTTTCAAGTCATAAGATAAGTTCGAATCCTTAACGAGATGAATTTCGAGCCAGGCAGTGTTCGGTTCAAATCATTATCGAGCCTAACGATCTGTAGGGTGGGAAGATAAACAAGAAAATTAAGATAATATAGTTTATCTTTTAGATGGTCTTAGGGAAGGGGAGATAAACTGAGTATTTGGGTAAATATTTGGGTGGGAAATTGTAGGCCGCAAGAAAATTTGCTTTCAAATAAGGCTGATTCTAAATGAAAATAAAAATAAAGATATTATCATTTTCAAAAATAAAAAATAACTCATGTAGAACTTTGGAAAGTATTTTTCCAGAAACTGGCGTTATCATTTTGGTGATTTTTACAGCAAGTCATGCAAGAACTTCAAGATTCCTTTAAATTAAATAATAGATTATTTAACGTTTATTTTCATTTTTACCGATTATTCAATTTACTTGTATATCAACTAAAGCTTCATAGTTTAAGAATTCGAAAAATTAGTCTTAAAATATTTTCTTAAAAAGTTAGTTTTTATTGATTTTGTATAGCTTGTACGGAAAATAAAATTGATAAAAAAAAATTAATTATTCACTAATAGATTGTTCAAGTGACTGTTATATGCATAGAGTATTAGCTTTCAAATGACATAGTCCCTTCGTCCTAATATGATTGAAACATTTCTCTGAGCATAGAGATTAAGTTGTTTGTGTGGTGAAAGTTTAAATAATGATTAAAATTTTTTTTTTGTTTTGTGCAGTGGAAGTTTAAATTAGGATAGCAAAGTAAATTAGAAGTTGAAAACTTTCTAAAAATGGAAATGTTTCATTTTTTTAGGACTATAAAAAAAGTAATATGTTTCATTTTTTTTAATTATTCTTGGGGTTGGTTTTTCTCTTTGTAGGCTTAAGCTGAATTCTTGTTTCTTTTTGTTGGAGGAGGGTTTGTGGGTCATGGGTTTCCTCGAACTAAAATTCTTTCCAAATGCCAACCCACCAATTGATCTCTGCTTCCTATAAGATTAATGCGACTCTCTTGTGTTCCCCAATCTCAGAAATCTGTAGCAAATCAATTCCAATGCAATTTTTGAAAGAAACAAAGAATTGTTTTTGTTCAATATCTACACTAAACATGTTTCCCAAATCTAAAGCTAGCTCAGTCGAATAGTAAAGTAATGGCCAGGACTAACATTGAGCTAGAACTGGCCATTGGAAGAAAGGATGCTAAATGAATCAAGAGCTCAAAGTTTCAAAATTAGAGAGAAGCCACAGCTTCTCTCTCTTAAAGCTTCCAACCTCATCCCCGAGATGTTTGGTATGTTGTTTTGGACATCATTGAATAGCCACACACAAGGTTGAAAAGTAAAGGGTTGTTTGTTTCCCATTAAAGCCAGTCAATGAGGCCTCATTAAGTGTCCAGGTTAGAGCATTTCGCTAAAGAAATTACCCTTGTTTCCATGATTTTACATATTCACGCCATGAGTGGCACCAAATTTTCATGTAAACAGGAAATTTAAAACAGGACAGCTTAGTGGATGCTCCTTTAAAGTTATCTTAATAAAAAGAGGAAAAAATATAGCAAAAATGAAAGAACAATATTCTGTCATCTAGGGTAATTATAAGTTCTACTTTCTTTGTCATTTTTCTGTATTGATTATTTGGGTTTAAAAACATTGTTGTTTGGTAGTACTTAGTTTATTTAGTATACTTACCCAAGAATGTGTGTAAACGTAGAGAGGGAAAATATTTAGGTGCTAAAACATTTTTAGTTGTGTAGCACTTCTAGACTTAGTGGTGTTTTAATTTAATAAACTTCTCGTTATATTGGCAAGAGAAAAAAAAAAAA
>KK903879.1:0-19365 GCA_000696445.1 Aquilaria agallochum
GCCAATCAAATGGTTATGCCAAATTGGCACTAATTGTACCTGTATCTCTGGAATAATTCCACACCCATATGTTGTAGCTATAATTGAAAAACCATTAACAGCGTTTAAAATTCGAGTTCCTTGAGAGCCATTTATGGAGTAATCCTTGCTAGGAGCACTCCTGGAAGTTCCTGTTTAGCATCAAATTAATTAAGCATTATGCTTTTATAATACAGTATAATACTAAACTTAACTACAAGTATAATTTTTTAATGCCTAATTTTATAGGATAATAAAGTAGAATATTACCGATGTGTATAGCACCAGCTACAGTACATGCACTGTAGGCAAGGCAAAGGATCAAAGAAAGTAAGTTGATATGCCTTAGAGAGTGGAATGATGGAATTTGTGCCAGGAAGAGAACCACTGTCCCAAATATGATTATAAATTGATATAGTTGCATTTTCCCACCTGGTTGGTACAACAAGTAGATGAACTGCAAAAAAAACCCAGAAATTTCTTTAATTCACAATTCTTTAGAGGAAAAAAAAAGAAGAAGAAGAAGAAACAATTCCTAATATATAAGTTCATAATATTAGCAAAATAGTACTAGAACATCTTAATGGAAAGTGTAAATGACATCAAACATCCCAAAACTGCAACTCATGCTGATTGTTCATTTTAAAACTATGAAATATTGCACTATTTATCCTGCAACTATCATAATATTGAATCATTTGTCCTCTATTATTATTTGTTCACTTAACAAGACCAAACAGAACTATATAACAAAATAAAAAGGTTTTAGAATGAGCAATGGATGTGGAATAATGTAATATTACGATTGTTCAACGGTGATGGTGCTACTTCATAGTTTTAGCCTTTTAGGATGAATATTGAACATGAGTCATGATGGTTCCGACTTCTGAGACAGTTGATGCTATTTACCATTTCTGCAATAAGCCAAAAATCAGTAATGCGAGTACACATGCCTTTATAAGTTAATGAGACTCTTTTGATTTTAACAGAAAATTAGTAAAAACTATACTTTTGGAAGAACAAATTTGAAAAGGCTAAACAAATTTAAAAGAACATTTACATGATAAAGATAACAAAAAAATGGGATAAGACTATTGTTACTTCCTAAACTTTCGTGTTCTTTTTGCATGACATTAATAACTCATTAAAAAATTCTTTACTCCCCATCCCAAATTCGTTCCACCATTCACTTTTTAATAATTAATCTATAATTTTTATTTTTAATATTTTAATATATAAATGAAAAATATTTATATATGAATGATAAATCATGATCTATAGTTTCTAAGTATATATTTTTTAATTTTTTTTATAACCAACAATGACATAAATAAATTCAAATCAAACCATTTAGGTTAGATGGAATAAAGAAAGTAGAACCGATGGAGTATAAGTTTTTGCCCAAAGTCAATTCCATTAGAAGTTCAAACTTCACACTCTATCTACCTAACAACCATTTAAATAACCTTTTTGTCGAAATAATTAATTTCTTATGAACTGTTTTGCCATAACCAACCTAAAGAAAATAAAAATTTAATAAAAAATACTTATTTTTTGAAAAAAAAAATATTTTAAAAGGTACTTTCTGAACTTGTTAAATTGTAGAATTCTAGTTGATATAAAAATTAAGTGAAAAATAAAAAAAATAAAAAAATATCCTAAATACCAATTCACTATTTACATCCAATTTGTTTCAACTTAAGTCAATTGACTCTAAAATGACTTATTTTTATTCTTATATTTTTTTTACCCAGAACTAATTTTAATTAAAATCCAATATTATATAGTTGTAATAATTCATAAAAAATACAATTTTTGTATTCTTACTAAATTTTTATGAATTTTTTTTAATTTAAGGAATTAAAAAAATTCATAAAAATTTAACAAAATCTTAAAAATTTACTTTTAAATGAATTATTGCATCTACATAATATTGTTATTCAAATGAAATTGATTTCAGGCAAAAATAAGTCAAAAACATTAAATTAAAACGAATTTGCTCTTAATCTTCTCCGTCAACATATATGAGATGGGGTATTTACCTTAAGGCTTTCCCCTCCGAGAAGGATGGTTGCAATGACTGCTCCATAGCAAATGGCAAACTGAAGTGGGGCTACCAAATACTTACCCCATCCAGGTCCTGTCAAAATTTTGCTCAAAACTGTTAACAAGATGAGAGAATCGATCCTATGTACATGAACAATATTTGGTATATATCATTTTCTACTATATAAACTTTTATATATGTCTTAAAGATTGAAGTATAAATTATGATTTTAAATGCACTTAAGTAGAAATTCTCAAAATTAGAGCGTTACAATAATAATTCAAAACTTACAATTAATTATATTGCTACCATGCATAATATGGAAAATAAATAAGATGAAATTTGCACATAAATAAATAGATTATACCAAGAATATGGTTGCCCATGTCTCGAAAGCGAAGCAAGCGGTGGCCGAGGGCGGCGTGGTGGTCTAGGACGATGGAGAGGAGGCGGTAGGAATAAAAGGTGATGATGCCTGCAAGGGAGAGGGCCAACATCCCACCCTCCCAACCAAGTGAGCGGAAAGTGAAGGGGAGACTAAATATCACCGGCCCAACTATGGACGTTGTCAGATGATATCCACAATGCAACCATGATCCTGCATCCCACCAATCCAAGCACGCATGTACCATGTTATTAATTGTGGCTCTTGCTTTGGTATTTCGAAGGATATAAATCTTTCAGTGGGCTAAAATAAAGAAAATATGAGGGTGATAGACGTACAAACTCACGGACACATCTCGTATATCCATCACTGCAGGCTTTATATGAAGCCCACAATGAAAGATGCATGAGATGCATCCGTAAGTCCATCTCCTAAACAAGACTCCTAAAATAAAGTGATTATGAAAATACTTATTTTAAATTTTATTTTTATTCTTTTATCTTTAGAAATGATACTTTGGAAGTTAATACTCTATTTACTTAATTATCATGAATCATATTTTTATACAACCAGATATATGTTATTTTTTTTATTTTGTTCCTTACTGAGCTTAATAATAATAATAATAATAATAACAACATATTATTATGGGGGGTTTCATTCGTCCTCTTTTGGATGACAATGGCAAACGTTAAGTGGAATCGAAAATGCAACGTTGCCCCATGTTATGGGGTGAATCGCAGTTTTAGTCCTTAATAAAATAGAATAAAGTGGTTATTTATCAAAATTATCAACTTCTTACAACTCTTCATTTTAAGAAGTTCAAAAAGTAATTAATTTTTTCAAAAATAAAAAACTAATTCTTAAAGTTAATATCAAACAGAGTCAAAATTAATACAAAATGAACACGCATAAGGAAAAGGGCTGGTGTGGATGGTGGCGAAAAGGACTATATTACTGTGAGCATTAAAATGGCATGGGACGACTAATCATGAGCAATTTGTTAGGTTAAGGTTTAAGGGATTTCTATTCATTGGCTGGAAGCTTCCAGTACTTCTTTGTTTTAGTAAGACAAAAAAATTTTTTTTTGGAATTTTATCCTAATTACATTGCAAGTCCTTGTGATTAGTTGTTTGCTACATCTTGATATCAAGCTATTTCAGAATGCAACTGATCCCTTAAACCTTTTATTTTATCTTGGTTGAATATTTTGTATCTTGATGTGTTTAGATTTTATTGAAAATTTTATCAAAATAAAAGATAACAATCCATTTCTATAAATCCATAAAATCTTCAAGAATTATAATAATCTTTAAAATGGTTACTACATAATTATATAGAGTAGCATATATAAGGTAACAAATATGGATCAAAACTTGGATATCCTAAATAAATTTTTGAAGTTCTTTTTTCAAGTTAGATACAAAAAAACGTTATAAAAATTAGTCAATGCTGTTGACAATGGGAAGGGAAATTTGAGCTTGAGCAGGAAGAAGAAAAGAGAAATTAGAGAACAAATAGAAGTGATGGTTTTAATAGGAAAAAAACGTTGAGCCAAACCTCAAGTTGCATAAACTCTAACCACCAGATCATTTTGCATTAATGAGATGGTGTTAATGCATTTTTACGTTTCGAGCCGGTTGTGCCTATGACCCAATTTGTAAAAAAACACCTTTGCCCTTACCGTCTCAGACCAGATCCTGTGCCACTCCTTTTCACCGTCACCTTCTATTTTCACGTGCATAACCATGCCTAACTTGCTACAGAGATGACGACCCAACCTGTACCAACTAGCAAGTCAATCTCAGAAGCTCAGCCCGGTGATTATTAATCTCAGATGTGGGAGTGGTCAAGGGTACGGAAGGTCGATGGTCACGAAAGTCGATGCAGTCGATGGAGTCTTGAAGCTTAATGGCATCGCGAAGGTTGATGGAGGTGGCGGTCGATCTCAGATGTGGGGGTGGTCGACGGTTGTGAAAGTCAACGGTCACGAAGGTTGATGAATTCAGTGAAGTCACGAAGGTCAATAGAGGTCGGCGGGAGGCCGAATTGCGCTTACGGAGGGGCTAGTGAGAAGCAAAACGGGATCTGATGTGGCTAGACAGTAATGGGCAGGTTTGAAGGAAGGCGAAGTGGCTAGAGGAATCGGTGGAGTTGGGGTAGAGTTTGACATAGGTTGATTGTAATTACCTCTAACTTTAAGAGCAATTGACAAATAATTTACAAGTGGGTCATGGGCATGACAAAAAAAACGTGTTAATGACACTGTGCTAAGCTAAAACAAACCAGGTCTAAAGGTTTGCTGCTTGAGCTAACTAAACCTCTAGTTCAGTGCGGAAATTTCAAACATTTGTGTGAAATAAGTATATTCTTTAAAAAAAAATGTTCTGCATGGCAATATTTTAAGTGAAATGACTATATTTTGTTATAAACTAGGGACTTAAGGCTTATTAAATATGATAGGATTTAGATAGAAATGTATTGCACATTAGAAGCGACAATTTAATGATGAATTGACTATTGAATTTAACAAAAGTGATCAATTTAACAAATTTAAAAATATGAGTGATATGTTTGTGCTAGAAAAAATAATACTTGGACCAAGTTACAAACATTGATGGTTTTTTCTATGATTTTCGCTTGTTTAATGTTCGTATTCCGACTTCGAGTTCAACCAAACGCTTGCTTCGCCTAGTTTTAAATTTTAGGGCCCTTTTTCTTTTTCTTTTTCTTTTTAAAAAAAAAACTTTCTCAGGAGCGCTTTCTTTTGAGAAGAAACAAAAACGTTAGCCATTTTTATTGAAATCGAATAGTCACTAAATCAATATATGAAAACAAAATCCTAGTGATGACATAGTTGTTAATAATATTACGCATGATGTACATACGAAAGGAACCGCCAGAATTACTTACCCGAAACTGAAGGAAGAAAACGACATATATAAATTAAGAGGCCACTTAGAATTACATTTTACTTTATTTTGTTTAAAAAACCTATGCCTTCCTCCTTGAATTGATCGAAAAAACAAAGGCTGAAATTTAAAGAGATGAAAATTGATAACTTAAATTGTTAATTAACTGTTAAAATATTAGATGCTATACAAAAATGTCATATATGAGAGGTAACGGGTTTTTTTTTACCTGCACTTTGTCGTAGCTATTTTTTATTAAATTTATTATTAAAATAAAAATCAGTAATAAATCACAAAAAAAAACTTTGTTATAAACTTATGCTAATAAAATAATATTTTATATTATTTTAATTTTAAGTTGGGTCTTTCTTATATTATTTTCTTACCATTCAAATGATTAGTTATAATCGAAACATAACACATGTACATGCTTTGAAATGATGAATATTTTTTGTGTTACTTTCATATTTTATTAATTCAAATTTTAATATTTAATATTGATGAAATTTTTATTTAGAAAAATTTGCTTCCAATTTTAGCAGTTATGGATAAAATTACTTTATTAAACCATATAACTTTTGAATTAAATAACTCATTTTACAAAATTTAATTAATAAATATTAAAAGAAAAAGAAAAAATTGGCTAAAAAAATTCGAGACTAAGAGATAAAATGGAAAAGCTTTAGGTACTAAAGTTTAATAATTGATGATGACCAGTGTTTTGCTCTAAAATATAGTATATAAAAAAATAAAAAAAAATCAAGACTGAAAGAGCACATAGAAGGAATATAGGGTAAAATTTATCAGGGGTCCTTTATTTTTATTTTTTTGTCTCAAATAAGTACCTTACTTTAAGGTTGCCTTATTAAAGTTCCTTATTTCATATTGTGTATCCCAATTAGGTGTTTTTTGTTAATTTCACAGTTAAGTTGAATGAAACACGCTGATGTTGCATTGTTTAACACTAAAAGAAATGTAAAATAACAATTTTGGTCCATAAAGTTTTTTAATCAATAATTTTAACATTTATAGTTAGGAATTTACAGTTTACACCATTCATTTCAAACCCTTGCCATGAACTCCACCGTTGCACAAATCAAACTGGAAATCAAACGCACAAGATCCAACTAGAAATTAACCCTCACCTCGTTTGTCTCTCGGCCTTTGCTTCGCTCCACATCAAAATCCCTTTCAATCCAATTTCTAGGGTTTAACCTCACCATACCTGGCACCAATCGGTGACACATACCAACAAACCGACGACGGATCTAAACAGGTAGGATTCTAGTTGCCTCCTCTTCCACTCCCTCTTTGCTCCAACTTTGGCGATTGTTTGGAGAACCGAAACCAAATCCGAGTTTGATCTCAAGGCTGAGAAGATTTCTGTCTCCGCTGCAACGTCGGCGATCGTTCGGAGAACCGAAACCAAATCAGTTTCACCAGGCGACTCAAACAATCTAAGCTTACCTAGCAACACAGATCCGCCGGCTAAGAGGATTTTCGTAGAATGATTCAGACGATTGAATAGGCGCTTAGATCCGACGATTCCGATTTCACTCAAACCTCGATCGAAGGGTTTAGGGGAGGCGAACAGATCTATGGCGGAAAGTGACGAAGAAGATGAACAGACCGCTGCCTGAGATTTTTGTTTTCATCGAGAGTCAACCGTCACAAAATGTCAAATTTCCAAAATCGGCGGAGACCGCCTGAGAGGCATTGTAATGCATCACGATCCCGTCAGCCCAGAGTGTCGGGAACTGATTTCGGCCAGATATTTCGGCTAAAGATTTTGGCCAAAGGAGCCAAGCAACCTGAGATCGCCGTTGCCGGTGATGGGGAGAGAAGAGTAACGGGCTTGTTCTTGATGTTCTCCAGGCATTTTTTAATTTGGGCTTGTTCATGATGTTCTTGTGTTGAAAGGACAAAATAAAAAAAAAATTGCGCTTGTTATTGATATTTAAAAAGTTTGGAAGGGTTAAAATTATTGACATAAAAAATTTTAAGGATCAAAATTATTATTTTATATTTTTTTTAGTATTAAACAATGCCACATCAATATGTTTCATTAAATTTAACGGTGAAATTGACAGAAAATATTCAATTAGGACACATAATAAAAGATAAGGGACTTCAATAGGATAACTTTGAGGTAGGATACTCTTCTGCGATAAAAGTAAGCTAAGGGAACCCCAATATATTTTATCCAAGGAATATAGTTAAGTAGTTGGTATTATTTATTAAGTTTAGGACTAAAACAAAATATGGTTCAAATTTAGTGACCAAATGGGAAAGGAAAAATTCAGGGACTGAAATTGCAGTTTAACCATATAAAAACTGAAACAGGGACACTCGAAAAATTATAACACAGGCCCCCAAGACACGATTTCCTTGAAAGAAGAAGACCAAACTTCAAAAAGAGTCAATCATGTCATCATATCAAAAGAAAAGCAAAAAGAAAAAAAGAATCGACAATGTTTAAAAAGTAACACTATACATGTTTAAAAATGATGGATATTTTTTTTTAAATAATAATTAACTAAAAAAATTTCTTCTCAACTTAAATTCTAATTTTTAATATTGATGAGAAATTTATTTAAAAAAATTCACTTTTAATTTTAACAATTATGAACCAAATTACTTTATTAAACCATAATGCTTTTGAACGAAATAACTCATGCTACAAAAATTAATTATCACTATTAAAAATATATAATGAAAATAGAAAAATTGTACATAAAAACAGAAAAGAAAAAAAAGTTTGGAGAGTAAGAGAGCAAATAGAAAGAAAATTGAGCAATTATTAAGTTTGGGGATTAAAACGCAAGACGGTTCAAATTAAGTGGCTTAAATATTAAAGGTTAAAAATTCTGTGACTGAAAACGCATTAATCACATAGGCAGAAACTGTAAAAATTACAACACTGGCCGTCAGAACTTTATCTGCTTGTGAATATGGGACCAAACTTAAAAAGAATCAATATAGCTATAAAAAAAAAAAGCAAAAACAAAAGACACAAAAAAACCATTTACGGGAAAAAAAAAAAAAAAGGTGGCACTGTTCATAAACAGTACCAAAAGCCGGCAATTAATATACAGTTATAAAGTTTAGATTTGAAGAATAAGAGAGATAAACTCTAATTTGACCTATACCTCAAAGAGCAAACTGTAATTTTTTGCTAAATTAGATTGTAACAATCATCTGTTTAAAATATCTTTAGGCAATAAGCTTCTAAGTTTTGGAAAACCCATGGGAATAAAGATGTAGAGATAGAGATACGTACTAACCTCTTGGCTTAAGCACAAACAGAGCTCCAGCATCAAGCTCTTTTGAGGACTGGGGCACCCAGTTGTCTGGTCGCCCTTCAGCAGGGGACGAGTACACCTCCGAGGAGTTCGGGGCCACACTTGTCATGTCTCTCTTTTTTATTTTTCTCTTCTTAATATTGGCCTCTAGGATTGATCAGAAACCTCCCAAACCATGGCTCTACCTTTCGGACAACTGAGTAGTGCTCTTTTATATTGGAAGTCACCACCAGCAATTCTGAAAATATCGAGCCAAGGGGGAACAACTTTTTGTTGGTTAGGGAGAAAACAATTGTGTAGGACAAACGAGCAAAGCAAGGGCGGCTCAGTCAAGTCAATGAAGTTTAAATCTCAACCAAATTTTGCTTTCATGATTGAGACCGCAAGTCTGTCTTCTTCTTACTATTATATTTATAAGGGTGAATCAAATTTATCCTATTAAATTTGGCAAATTTTTAGTTTTTGTCCTTGAACTATATCCCTTGTAGTAAATCCGTCACTCAAGTAATGAATTAGGCGTCCAACTGGTAAATGTAAACGGTTCAAGTAAACTACTTCTGCATAAGAAAAAAAATTCATATAAACATAATTTTTTTTGACAAAAGTGAGTTATTTAATTTTCAAAATATGCTTATTTTTCCATTGACTATTCGATTATCAATACTCCAGTGGTAGCAACATGTTATGTAAAATAAAATTTCAACTAAAGATATTATCATTTTGATATAGACTAGGCTAAAAAAATCCTATTAATGTCAAATATAAATTTTGCACCCAAACATTACTTAAATTTAATACTTTACTGATAGATTTGCTACATTTACTTCAAGGATAGATTTGCAATTTGGAGTATAATTAAGGTACAAATAGTGCAATTTAGCCATTAAACTCACTCACAATTACAATCTCTCCACAAGATTGGAAAATCTATACTTTACCCTAACATTTTCTAGTAATGTTAATTAAGAAGCTACAGTCAAAAGCATAAAAGCCCCAAGGTAGAAGAAGAATGCTGGATCATTTCAATCTTCAACTACCAAATGCAAAAGGGTAGAACTCCTTTACTCTTTTAGTGAGTTGAAAGCTAACACAGAGCAAGTCTAGTGTAGTTTACTATGTAGCTTAATTAGCCAGTGAAGATGCACGTAATATATAATTCGATGGTCATAAATTGAAATTTTCACATCATTGAGTATATTTTCTGAAGTGGTAAAGACTAAAAGTTAATAAGATAAAGGATCATGTCTGAGCATATGGAGGAGTTTATTGAACAGTTAAAGTCAATAAATCGTTTGTCAAATTATACAACTGTGTCTATTTGTCAAATAATGTCTGAGCACATGGAGGAGCATAATTTTATAAATGAAAAAACTAGCTCAAATTATTCAAATGCTAAGAGTAATAATGATCACATGACCTGCCGTTGGATGACCAAAAATTATAAATTAAAATGTGTCCTCGTCGTGCTGACACCATCGTTCCCTAGGGAGCTAGTATATAATTATTCAAATATGGCCTAAAATATCTTTTACCCTCTGGACTTTACCAACTTGGATGCTTTATTCATTGGATTTTAAATCGGGTTGACTTGCCTCTCAAGCTCTGTAAATTGGGATATTTTACCCTTTAATAATTTAAATAAAGCATATGCCTTGACAGGCATTACTTCCGGCGTAGAAATGACAATTTTGGTTATAGGGACCAAAATGGAAATAAAAGAAAAAATGAAGCAGAAAACTAACATGTATCCGACATAAAGCTTATCTTTGCACTAACAATAAAGATATGAAGTACATTAGGAGTAATAAAATGAACATATTAGCTAAACTATGGTTGATCGTTAATTGTAACGCCAATATTTAAAATGTGTTAAAAAAAATACTAAAAGTCTCTCAAATAGAAGCGATGGTGGAATTTTTTGTTTTCACCTTCGGTGGATAGAATCTTTACCCTATAATATATTCTGTCATACAATATCTTTTCATACCCTCAACTTATAAAGTTTTTAACACAAAATAAATAAATAAACAAATAATATGTTTGAAGTGTTATTGGTCTTATGTTTGGTTAGGATTATGGATTCTAAAAAGATATTAATAGAATCTTGCCAAAAACAAAATATATTAATAAAAGAATGAAGTTCAAAACTTTATGGGTTAAGTACAATTTGCCCCTGTGGTTTAGGTGAAATTACACTTTGCTTTCCTGTTTTAGAAATATACACTTGCCCTTTGACCTTTTTATACAGTCCGATAATAACTTTTGAAATCTTAATTTAGACTGTATGGTAGTCATCTTCAAGTAATTTCAATCCGTATAACAATTTTTTTACAATTAATTGACACTTAAAAGTTGAAAGAAATGCAGAAAGAAAAAATTGATAATTTAAAATATCCATTAACTGTTAAAAAATACCATATAAATTGAAATTACTGAAATATGGCTACCATAATGTTTAAATTAAAATTTTAGAAATTACCGCCGAACTGTATTAGGGGCAAAATGTACATTTCATCTAAACTTCAATGGGCAAATTATAATTATCCCAAAGTTTTTGTGTTGCTTTTGTACATGAAATTTTCAATTATTCATATGTTTTTATAGGAAATAAATAATTAATCCAAAGCCCTGGGTTCAATCATATTTCTATTTTATTTTTTTCTTTTATTTTTTATTGCTCTTTCTCATGGTCAACATTGTACAAAATTAGCTCTTCGAAGACCTGATGAGATCATGACGACATCATTGACTTCGCACGTGGAATGACTAATTTGAATCATAATTGATTCTAAGTTATTTGGTTAGCTAATTTTATATGTTAAGTAAGTGTTTATTTGTGGCCTTCTATGTTATAGACTAAGTACACGAGAAAGTTGATTCCCATTTTGAAAGCCGTAAGCTTAGGTGGAAACTTCATTTTGAGACCTTAGATAGAGTTTTGTAGAAAGTATGGTACTCGTGTACCAAGAGACCTCTAATTTTGACTATTTTACCTAACTTTGGTGTCTATGTATATATACACATTTCTTGTTGTTTTTGGATGTGCATAAAGATGTTAAATGTACATAAAGTTGATGCTTAAAGTTTAAGTAAACTTGTTTTATAACTTCGGTATTCAATTTTATGTTCATACTCTTTACTATGCCATGGGGAAAAATATGCATTGGTTTTGTTCGTTATAACTTGAGAATTGCCGAAGTTAAGTTCGCATAATGCATATGCTAGGATAATGAACTAGCAGCAAGTAAGTTTTAATTCACATAAGCATCAACTTAGCCAACTGTAACTAAGAGTGGGACCAATAAATCCAGATTTAATTAATGGTCCTAGGTTAGCCCCACACTGGCGTAATTCAAAAACCCTCATATCAAAAGTTTTGGGCATTGTTACAATTATTTATGGATTGTTTAAGGTTATTTTTTGCAGAAATGAAGTTTACTGTTTATATTTACTCTAGAAATAGGCATGTTTAAATCACATTATATGTAATTTCAGTGTTACACATCCATACTTGATTCATGTCATTCAATTATGTTAATACACGTGTCCATTGATGGGTTTAGCTATGTAACAAGTAGCGAAGGCCACTTTGATCCTGTATTGATAGAGTTGATAGACAAAATTACTAAGATGCTTTTGGTGATGATAGATTCTTTTAGAATACTCATAAATTTATAATGCACTATTATGAGTTACATATATAGCCCAAGTGGAAGATTTTTTTTATTTTTTATATTGGCTAATATGTGAATAAATTATATCTTGTATATGCTATCATAATGTTTGGCCCAATTGAAAGCGATCTACTAAGGTTCAGGTTTGGGATCTAGATATTATGATATATAAAATTGACATAGTCAGTCTATATAAGAAGGCTATTGTCCTCAAATACATGCTAAGGTTTTCTCTTTTCAATTTTTTACCTCCTCTAAGTCCCTATCATTAGAGAAATCAAAGAAGAATTTGTACATATCAATTTGGAAGACAATAAGCCGTAAAATTATCGTTCTAGAATCTTCCAATAAATCCAGGTACACTTTTAGTTTTACTTTCAATTTGGTCTTAATGATTCAACATGGATGATCTTGGGAATAATAATTTTGATTCAAAGAATCAAATTTTTTAATAGGATTTATATGTTTGGGCTTTGGAATGACTCTATGTTTTGACTTTTTATTTTCTTGAGTTGGTTGGGCATGGGGTTTTGTTTTCTTCATTTATTTTGCGATTTCTTAGGGCTCATCTTGGTGTTAGGCTTTGCTTAATGTTAGGTTATTTGGGTTTTGGGATGTTTTGGGGTATTTGTTTCAATTTTTTTAATAAAATTTTTTTCATTGCTGATAAAAAAAATTCCAAAGTTTGAGATTATAACTCTTTTCCCATCCCATGAAAACATGGGCAGACCTAGCTTTTTTATAAAAGAGATACTAAAACAAATATTTTTCTAAACTATAGTCTTTATAAGGAAATCTGACTAATTTTAAGGAGAGGCCAGAATGTATTTACTATTAAATTTTTTAAAAAAATTATAAGCATTTTAAAAATTTAAAGAGACGTAAACCCATGCTAGCCCCATTTAGTTCCACCCCATATAAAATAAAGAAAAGAAAAATCTTCCCAACATCTACTTGAGGTTGAGGAGACCGTCATATAATTCATCGTCACCTTACCGGTAGTCAACCCTAAAATTCAACTTGTATT
Source organism: Aquilaria agallochum (assembly GCA_000696445.1). NCBI lineage: Eukaryota > Viridiplantae > Streptophyta > Magnoliopsida > Malvales > Thymelaeaceae > Aquilaria > Aquilaria agallochum. The sequence goes on from KK903879.1 coordinate 13,366, forward strand.
TTTTTTATCTAGTTAAAACATTTATTTGTATTATTTTAAAATTTGCATTACAATACTGCAACTTTATTGGCCATTGAATTACTACAGGGACTAAAATGAAACATGTAGTAATAAATTGAAATCTAATGCAGAAATGAAAAGAATCAGGACTACTACAGTACCACCATAGATTTACATCTCTGTGTTTCTTCTCTCCGTGCTAGAGCTTTAGGGATGTCAAAATCGGACCCGACCTGATGACCTGGACCAACCCACCCGAACCCAAGCCTGACCTGACCCGATTTGACCAAAAAAGTCAACGACCTGAACACGACTGTGCCCAACCCGACCTGAACCCGAACCCGATTAAAGGGAAACCCGAGAAAACCCGAACCCAAATGACCCAAACCCGAAATACCCGAACCTGAAATGACTCGAGCCTGAATTGACCCGAACCCGAAATGACCTAAACCCGAGACTGACCTGACCTGAACCCAAGATGACCTGATAACTAAACCCGATAATACTCTATTTTAACCCTAATTCTAAACCTTAACTTTCCTCTTTTATTATTTTCCATATTAAATAAGTCCTAAATATGGAGGTTTCCATGTTTAGTAACTTCCAGTTTTTGAGACTTTCATATTTAGTATGTCTTATATTTAGGAATGATGACTTCCATTATTAGTAACTTCCATTTTTTTTATACTTCCATATTTAATAAGTCTCATATTTGGAGATGAGACTTTCATATTTAGTAGTTTCATTTCTTTTTTCAAGATATTCATGTTTAATAATTTTCATATTTTGAAAAATGATTTCCATATTTAGTAACTTTTATTTTTTTAGGACTTCTATATATTACAAGTATCTTATTTGTGGGAAAAACATCCATATTTAGTGAATCCCAAATTTGGATTTTTCTAACAGAAGTAATTTTTATATTTAGTAAGTTTAATGATCTTAATAGGCAATTATTAAAATTACAACATTCATCCGTAAACTTTTAAGTATAGTGCAATAAGGTACCTAAATTTTAAAATTTTTTTTAGTTACCCATAATAATTACAACATGGATCCTAAAATTTTTGAAATCTTTGCACTTTCACCCAAAATATTTTAAATTTTACAATTTAGTCATTGATAATGAACTTGATTTGCATTTCGTTGTAATTTCAAAAAAAAATCATTGAAACATAAGCATAACAAAATTGTCACTGTGTATGTCTGAGTGATAACTGGATGAAGATCTGAATAATCTGTACAATGATAGTTAAAGGGTATGGGTTTAGAAAAACAATCAAATATTACTATCAATGTTAAATTACTTAAATATGTACTAAACTATAATGAAAAAGATTTTTATGAATATTTTAATTAAATATACTAAAAAATGAAATTTTAATTTAAATTAAATCACACAAAAAATTGAATTATTTGATTTAAATTTTTAAAAAATTGAATAGATTCAATCGTTTTGACTTCACACTAGTAACCCACATGAATACAAAGGTTGACCCGAAAGCTGGCCTGAAGTTACCAGAGACTAAAATTACCCAACCTGAAGTGAACCCGAACCCAAATGACCAGACCTGAACCCGACCTGGACATGAATTCATGTTAACCCGAGTAGACCCGAACCTAAATGACCTGACCCAAACCTGACCTGACCAACCCAATTGCCATCCCTATAAAGCTTCAACCAATTGGTACGTGTTCTTTTCCCAATTCCCTAGGCCTTACACATTGTCTATAACAATCGGAGGGGATTGTGTCCAGCTGACATCGCTTGCTGGTTTTTAAAGTAGGGAAAGTTACAATTAATCCTTAAGGTTTACCTTGACACACAGTTTGTCTCTTTATTTTTAAAAACTTACACTTTACCCCTGATTCTTTTATACTGTCCGATAATAACGTCTAAAACTGTCATTTAAACTATACGATAGTCATCTTCCAATAATTTGGGTCTCTCCAAATTTTTTTTAATAGTTAATAGATATTTTAAATTATCAATTTTTCTTTTCTGTAAATGCATTTTTCTTCTTGTAAATGCATATCAATATTTTTTAAAGGTTAGTTAACTATGAAGAAAAATCCAAAATCTTGAAATTACTTGAACATAGTTATCAGAAAGTTTAATTTAGGGTTTCAGAAATTGTTGTCGGACACTATAAAGAAAGTAGGGGTAAAGTATAGGTTTTTAAAAATGGAGGGGGCAAAGTGTAGGTTAGATCAAACTATAGGATGCTTTTGTAACTTACCCTTTAAATTATTGAGTTGTTGGTTTTGTGAGATAATGTCGGGGGCCTTTTACAATACCCACCCCGGAAAGGGGGTATCAATACCACAGCATCCCTCGCCGTTGATTGCCGCATGTGCCACCCGGATAACCGGGGCTTCGGGTGAGGAGAGAGATGAAAGAGGACAAAAAAATGGAAAATTGACAATTACCCCCTGAGGTTTACCCTAACATAGTGTTTGCCTCTTTATTTTAAAAAAACCTACACTTTGCCACTTGATTCTTTTATACTGTCTAATAACAACTTTTGAAACTGTAATTTAAGCTATACAATGTCATATTTCAGTACTTCAATTTCTCCAATATTTTTTTATAGTTAATAAATATTTTAAATTATTAGTTTTTTCTTTCTGTAAATTCATGTTTCTTCCTATAAATGCATATCAGTATTTTTAAAGGTCATTTAGTTATGAAAAAATATCAAAAATTTTAAAATAACTGGAACATAATTATTAGATAATTTAATTTAGAGTTTCAGAAGTTGTTATCAAACACTATAAAAGAAGTTAGGGGTAAGCTGTAGGTTATTTAAAATAAATGGGGTAAACTGTAGGTTAAATCAAACCACATGAGGGCTTTTGGAATTTACCCAAAAAAGAATAAAATTGTGGGAATAACCTGTGAGAAGAGAAAGAGAGGGGAAAAAGATAGTCAGGAGATAGAGGAGAAGAAAGAAGAAAAAGAAAATGGCGAGAGAAGAAAATGAGGGGGGAAATGAAAGAAAGTATTATATTAAATAAATATAATTAAATTGATTCTTAAGAACATTTTTTAAAAGAAACACCAAAAAAATATATGAATGTTATATAAATTAAAAAATAAATTTTGCCAAAAAAGTAAGTTCAATTTATTGATTTTTTTGGTTTATTAGGTTGCGTATGCAAGAAACTTCATAAAACCGAATGCATAAAACTAGATACACAAAACTATAATTGGTCACACCGTGTCATTTTTAAGTAACCTAAACCTAAAAAAATGAATGACTCACCTTGAAGATACCTAAAAAGAAAATAACCTTATAATTTTTTATGAATTTTTTTAAAAATAATTAAAGAAAAGTAAAATTATTGTAGTGCCCATTGCACAAAAAAAATAAACTTATTTACTTTAAATTTTAACAAAAACTGAAAAAAAATGAATTATAGATGATTTATAAACATAGCTCTATGATGAATAAATTAATAATTTTTATTCAGGTGACTAAATCTTAATTCGTTCATTATTTTAAATACATTAGAGTAAGACTGTTTACATATAAACGGTGTTTCAAATTTTTATGACATTTACATATATTCGGTAAAACTACAAACAAAGTAGGAAACAAGAATTTTTTTCAATATTCCTAAAACCCATTAATCCATAATACCTTTAAGTGTTCCCCCAAAAAATTATATTCTTAAAACACAACAAACCCTAACCATCAATCATATTTTTAATCCTAATCATAAACCCAAAACCCAAAACCTATGCACTAACCCTACACCCTAAAACAATCCCCCCTCCCCCCCACACATAACCTAAACTCTAAGCTCTAAATCATATCTTTCCAACCACAACCTAAATCCTCAACTAATCCTAAATCACCCCAAAAAAACCTTAAACCTTTACCTTAAACCTTAAAGTTAACTCACCATGAAAGCACATGAAAAGTAACTAAATCACCTTATAGGTAAACTAAAAAGATGACCGAGTCATCTTGAAAGTACCTAAAAAGTGACCAGGTCAATTGAAAGATAACCTGAAAAAGTGACTAGGTCATGTTGAAAGTACAAAAAAAGTGACAAGGTAACCTAAAAGGTAACACGGTGACTCTCAAGGTACTTGAAATGTGACCAGGTCAAGTTAAAGGTAACCTAAAAATGTCACTGGGTCATCTTGAATGTACTTGAAAGGTGACCGGATCACCTTAAAGATAACTAAAAACTGACCAAGTCACCTTAAATGTAACCTAAAAATGTGACTGGTTAACTTTGGATACCTTTAGTATGACTAGTTTACCATTTTAGCTTATCTTCAATGTGGCCTGGTCACATTTTACCTATCTAAAATGTGACTAGGTCACCTTTTGAGGTTACTGTCAAGGTAACCTGGTCACCTTTCAAGTACCTTCATGGTAACCAGGTCACCTTTTTAGGTTATCTTGAATGTAACCCGGTCATACTTTAGGTACTTAAAAGGTGACCGGGTCACCTTTTAACGCTACCTTTATGGTAACCCGGTCACCTTCTAGGTACCTTTATATTGATCCGATCACTTTTTTAGGTTAATTTCAATGTGACCCGGTCACCCTTTAGGTACCTAAAAAGTGACTAAGTCACATTTCAAATACTTTCATGGTGACCCGGTCACCTTTTTAGGTTACCTTTAATATGACCGGCCACACTTTAGGTACATAAAATATGACCTGGTTACCTTTCAAGGTTACCTTCAAAATAACTCGGTCACCTTTCAGGTACTTTCAAATTGACTCAATCACCTTTTTAGGTTACCTTTAATGTAACCCAGTTACCCTTTAGGTACCTAAAAAGTGACCAGGTCACCTTTTGAGGTTACTTTCAAGGTAACCTAGTCACCTTTTTAAGTTACCTTTAATGTGACCCGGTCACCCCTTAGGTACCTAAAAGGTGACTGAGTCACCTCGTAAAGTTACCTTTAACGTAACCTGGTCACCTTTCGGGTACATGGTGATCGGGTCACTCTTTTAGGTTACTTTCAATGTGACCTGGTCACACTTTAGGTACTTTCAAGGTAACCCGGTAATCTTCTTAGGTTACCTTCAATGTGACCCGATTACACTTTAGATATCTTCAAAGTGACCTGATAATCTTTTTAGATTACTTTCAATATGACCCGATCACCATTCAAGTACCTTCAATGTGACTTAGTAATATTTTTAGGTTACCTTTAATGTGGCCCGGTCATACTTTAGGTACCTTTAAAGTGACCTAGCAATATTTTTAGGTTACTTTCAATATAATCCGGTCACCATTTAGGTACCTTCAATGTGACACGGTAATTATTTTAGATTATCTTCAATGTGACCCCGTCATACTTTAGATACCTTTAAGGTGACCTAGTCAACTTTTGAGGTTACCTTCAAGGTAACCCAGTTACTTTTCGGGTACCTTTATGGTGACCTGGTAAACCTTTTAAGTTATCTTCAATGTGACCCGGTCACACTTCAGGTGTCTTCTGTCATGCCCAAACTTGCCCCTAGCCCATTCGGGCCCGATTACTTAAACACGCAGTGAAATTTTTCACAGAATGGGCATTTATTATTACTCAACAAGACATACAGGCACGACCCCAGGATACTTATCGGTAGTAGTTCGTTAAGTTCTTATTAAATAAAGGTGAAGTTTGGGTGCTCTCAGAAACAAGCTAGTACCTATGTGGAATTTAGTGTTCATTTCATGATCTTTATCATAGTTAGCCAAGTACATGCATGGCAACCAAAACACCATATCCATATTTTGAAAACTTGTTTATGGATTCATGTCTTGCATACTCTTAAATGCCTTAGAAACATGCACACTTCATTCCATAGCACATAGCCAAACATAAGCCTCTTCCAATATTTTCTCCATTTGTGCACACAATATCATAGGCATCACTTCATATACTTACATATTATTCTTAGCACATGCCAAGCACATGGTAAAATCACCAAGCATACCAAAAACATACCATAGTCCGTGAGTTCATATTTACAAGTCATAAAA
>KK903879.1:20282-32641 GCA_000696445.1 Aquilaria agallochum
TGGTGTTATACTGAAAGTGAACATATTCACTTAAAACTTAGCCATGATATTCGGAAGCATGATACATGGCAAATAATGCATAATTCCATAGAACACATTCTACCTTAATAGACCTTGTTCCAACAAATTTCTAAACTCCATGAGCCCGCAGAAGGAAGTCCACACCATTAGCTTGATTCACAAGTAATCCATATCACATAAGACACTTAGAATATTGCGCAACACATGCACAAACCTTTAGCATCCAAAAGAGTATATATTACTCTTGACCTTAATGCTTTTCTATAGCTCTTTTTTCCTACAAAAGTATAGAAGGGCGGGTGAGTTATAAAACTCAATAAGGAATCCGGTGGCATCCAATGCCTAACTTAGTGAGGTATTTCATATGGCTTCCAAAGCCTACTTATGGCCTTCAAGGCCTAACATATGGCTTCCCAAGCCTAACTTATGCCAAGAACATAATGGCAATTATTCCATGTTCCTGCAAAGGAAAACACTAAGACAAAGAAAACACAAGCATATAGCAGATATAATAATAATTGGGGTCAGCATGCACAACCAATACATAGAAGCACACAACACAACACGCCACATACACCATTCCGTATTGGGAATAGCAAGCATTAGCATATTCCATATCTCACAATATCGGTCGACCATTTCTTATACTGTACTGAGCGCTCCTTAGCTTGAGAATTGAGTTGGCCAAACTCAATTCCTATGTCGTGCCCTAAACTGCCCCTGGCCCATTCAGGCCCAACTATTTAAAACATGTAGCGGAAGTTTAATTAAACCGAAGGGGCTTTTATTACTCACTAAGACTTATGGGCACAAACCCCAGGATACTTACTGGTACTAGCTTGTTGTGTTCTTATTAAAGGTTTAAGTTTAAGAGCTCTTGGAAACAAAGTAGCACCTATGTGGATTTCACGTGTTCATTTTCATGGTATTTACCAAGCTTTAGCCAAGATTATGCGTGGCAACCAAAACACCAACTTAAGTTTGAAAACTTATTTTCATGCATATGCTTTGCATGCTTATGTATTTTGGTGTTCACTAGTGCACGTAATCTCTTAATGCTTTTTGAAGCAAACTAATGCTTAGACATACATTAATTCACATATGTGCACCTATTCTTCTTATTAGCCAATCCTTACACATGCATCCAAATTTCATGCTTTTCTAAGTTTTCTTGCATGTTCTTCTTAGTGTGCACATACTTAACCAAACATAGCATGTTTTCACATAAACATGGGCTTATGGGCCTTTTCTATACTTAGCATGCATATGGCCCAAAATTAACAAGAACATATTCAACTTTGTCCAAATTCTTAGTTAAGCCCATTATACACATTTAACCCCAATTTACACATGCTTCCAGTTTTCATGAAAATCATACTTCCATAAAACATGCATGGGTCTTGGTAAGTTGACCAAGCAATAAAAGCACCCAAAGTGTCCATAGTCTATGTTACAAGCCCAAAATACTAAGTTTGGCCAAATTTTAGCTAAGTCCATAAATTTGGTCATTTACTAAGACCAACTATTACATGCTTAAAAGCAAGCCATATTCCAAAGAACACAAATCCACCTTAAGACGTTGTTCCCACAGTTTCTAGACTCGTAGTCCTGTACACAAAGTCCACATTTTATTAGCTTGATTTCAAGCAACTAAAGATAAATACTTAGAATAATTTGAGCAAATACTATTTACATACTCAACCTTAATACCATAGAAAAAATACTTAGGGCTCTTAGCTCAATCTTTCAAGCATGCTTTTTCCTACAAAGGTAGAGTAGGGCGGGTGAGATTTAAATCTCAATAAGGATTTCGTATGGCTTCCAAAGCCTAACATATGGCCTTTAAGGCCTAACATATGCCAAGAATGTAATGGCAATAATTATTCCAAGTTCCTGCAAGGAAAACATAAAGACAAAGAAAACACAACGATACATGCATATACAATAATAATCGAAATCGGGGGTTAGCATGCACAACAAATTCATAGAAGCATGCAAACACACGCCACTTAACACCTTGATTTACAGAAGGGCAGCAAGCATCCCTCAAGTTTTATTTTATTGATTTCACATACTTTTCATTTTCGGAGATCTCACTTAGCATAGGAATTCAAGGTGGCCTACTTAAATCCTAGCCCGTATGTTTGCTAAACTTAGCTCATGAGCGGAAACGGAATTGCCGAAGCAATAAAATTAACTTAAGCCCTCTTAGCACCCTAGGATCACATGGTTCTTTGACCATCACCTAGGAGCCCGAATACTCTAAAGAGTATAAGAATCCTTACCAACACTGAAAAGCTCTTAGGAGCTTGTTTTTCTTCATTTTCCTTGCTTGCCGGCTCTAGAAATGATTTTCTAGCATAAGAACCAAAATGTCCAAATTTATTAGAATCCATAAAAATACCAAGAATACTTGGTAATTAACTTAAAGAAATCCAAATACCAAGAACACTTGGTTCATACTTACAGAACCTCAACTAGGAGGTGAGACCGAATCTTGTGTGCTTGATGTTCTTCGGGCTTTCTTCTTGATTCTTCCTCCCAATGAACTTAGAAGCTTTTATACACAAAAAAAATCCTTGAGAAGAGTTCAAAACTTCCAAGAAATGAAGATGGCCAAATTTCTTTCCTTGGTTTTCTTTGAATCTTTTACTTGATTCTTGCTCTTTGGGTGTTTAGAGCATGAATTCTACCAAGAACACTTGGTTTTAATTTATGGAAGGGTGATTTCTAGTGATGGCAGAATTTTTTGGAGGAAGGAAAAGAGTTAGAAATGTTCTTGGAGGGAAGAACAAGTGTTGGCCAAAACTAGAGAGAAGGGAAAGAGAGTTTGTAGAGAGAGATTGAAGAGAGAGAGTGAAATGGCTTGAATGAGGTGAGATGAGTGAAGAAGTCTATTTTGTTGAATGGGGGAGTGTATGTTTGGCCATCCAAGTCCAAAATAGGGTGGGAATATGCCTTGATGAAGTCAAAATTCAAATGGGAAGGTGGGAGACAAAGTGGGGGACAAATTAAAAGAGTTGGGTGAATTTGTCAAAAGTGGGGGACAAATAGGTGTAGAAAAGAATCGTAAGTGATGACTTGGGTGGAGGTGGATTAAAATAATGGGGAAATGGAGGGAGGTAGCAGCCATGGCATCCAAGGCCATGAAAATGGGCCAATTCCCCATGTAGTCCTCCAATCTTTTGAATTTGGGCAATTGAGCCCAACTTACAACAATTACTTTGTTCAATTGAGTCCCTCATCTTTGAAATCCGCCATTTTCACCATTATTTCTCTTGGCCTAAGCCAAGCTTAGTTTCAAGAGTGTTCATCACTCATTTATGCCCATGCCATACTTAATTCAATGTCTCTTCAAATTAATTGAGCTAAATTCCCAAATTAGGAAACCTCTTTGGCTCCCAATCCACTTACCCCAAGACCTAATCAATTTGGATTGTCCGGGCATTACATCCTAGCCATAATCCTTGCACAGAACTCATGAGTAAACAGAGTTGCCGAAGCAACGATACTTAGTCCACTTAGCACTATGTGCCCGAATACTCACAAAGTGAGTATGAGAAATCCTCACACAGAATTGCCGAAGCAATAAAACAACTTAGCCCTCTTATGCACTCCTAGGATCACATGGTCCTTTAACGATCACCTAGGGGCCCAAATACTCACAAACAAAATCATAGAACAAAGTGAGTATAGGAAACCCTCACCATAAATTTTGTACGCTCTTGTTGCTTAATTCCTTTGCCTTTCCTTGCTTTGTTGTTGTTAAAACTTGCCTTTTCCTTAATGGACATAACCTCAACTTAAGGAGGTAAGGCCCAATTTAGCCCTTCTTTGTACTTAGGCCCAAATTAGCCTTTCTTGTATTTAGGCCCAAATTAGCCTTTCTTGTATTTAGACCCAAATGAACTTAGGAGCCACATAGGCCCAAATGAACTTAGGAGCCACTTAGGCCCAAATTAACTTAGGAGCCCAAGAACACTGTGAACAAGTTTTCAAGCCCATGCAATTTCTCCATAATCACATGGCCAAATTTATGGCTCAACATTTCTCTTAATTTTCAAGCTCATATGTTCATAGAAACTTACATATATCAAGAACACTTGGTTTTAACTTAAAGAATTCAAGATGAATCCTTGGCCAAATTTATGTTTTATTCTTCCTTCTCATCTTAGTTCCATATATCTTTAGGAACCCATAATTGCCAAGAACACTTGGCTAACTTACAAACATACAAAACAATAACATGGCCGAATCCTTTAGCTTACAAAACTTCTTCATTTTACATCCATCTTTTTGGTTCTTTCCTAGAACATCCATAAGAGCTTGTTTAGTATCAAGAACACTTGGTTTAAGCTCACTAATGCCAAAAAAAGGCTTGGCCGAATTTATACCCTTGCCTTTCATCCATCCTTTACTTGTTTTTCTTACTTAGGATGACCATAAAAGCTCAAAAGTACCAAGAACACTTGGTTTAAAGCTTCAGAATGCCAAGAACATACTTGGCCGAATTTTCTTCTTTACTTGGAAACCTTCACTTGATCTTTGCTTTGTAGGCTTCTAACACTTCATAAACACCAAGAATACTTGGTTTATCTTCCAGAAAGTTCAAACATGAACTTGGCCGAATTTCTTCAAAGTGGTAGCATGGCTGAAATTTCTACATGATCTTTCTTCAATATCTCACTTGATTTCTTGCTTTGGATGGCTGTACAAGCTTAAAAAGACCAAGAAAACTTGGTTGAACTTCATGGATGCCAATAATATATCATGGCCAAATTTTAGAAGGAGAAGAAAGAGTTGGAACTTGGAGAAAATGGCATGGCCAAAAATGGAGAGAGATGAGAGAAAATTGAGAGAGTTTGTGAGTTGGTTGAGTGTTTGAATGTGAGAGAATGGAAATTGCGTGGGATGGCCGGTTATACCAAGTCCAAATGGGGTGAATAATTGTTTGAAATGAGTGGGAGACAAGATTAAAAGTAAAAAAGACTAATTGGAAGACTTTTGGGTAAGTTTGGTAGAAATAGTCAAAAGTAGGAGACAAGTAGAATCCTAAGTGATGACTAATGGTGGGAGGTGGATTAAAATATTGGGAAATGGTGGAAGATGACATAAATTAATGGGAAATTGGGGAGTATGGCCGGCCAAGGTATCCTAGGCCATTAAAATGGCCTAATCTCCTCCTTTAGTCCTCCATATTTCTGATTTTGGGCAATTGAGTCCTTCAACTTTAAATTTCACCATTTTCATCACTAATTCTCTTGGCCTAAGCCAAGTTTATTTCCAAGAGTGTCCAACACTCACATATACCCATTGCTCACATAGCCAATGTTTCCCGAGCTCAATGAGCGCAATTTCCTTTTTAGAAGAATTTTCTTAGTCCTTTTTATCTTCATAATCTGAGACTTAAATAATCAGGACTTCCAGGGCATTACAACACTCCCCTCCTTAAGAAATTTGGTCCTCCAAATTTCTTAGGAGTAAAAAAATATTATGCTCAAGTAGCCTGTAGCTTATCACCAGAACACTGGTGGTCTTCCTTAACTAATCAATAAGTCTCACTCTTGGCCATATAAACACCCATTATTCTTACTTTAGGTTCAACTCTCTCTATTAACTCCAAATTATAAACTGGATAATTCTCCTCATAATGCCTTATTTGCCTTGATCCACAAGCTATGGCTTGTTTCCTTTTTCATAAGACTCAGTCCAGCTCGTCAGTGAATACCTGATACTTCTTAGTAGGGTCTGGTAGAACCAATATTGGGGCTGCAATCAATCTTTTCTTTAGTTCTTCACAGTTTTGAGGTAGCTTATATTCCAAGATAGTATTAATTTTCTTGGGATCAACAGCTAAACATGCTTATTGATTACATGTCCGAGAAATTCCATTTTCATAGCCCATAATTTGGCATTTACTTAGTTTGCCATATTACTCATGTTCCTTTAACCGGCTTAGCACCACTCTTAGGTGCTTCTTATGGGCTTCTTCATCCTTAGAGTAAACCAATATGTCATCAATCAATACCACAACAAGGTGGTCCAATAAGCCTTGAACACTCTTTGTATGAGGTCCATGAAAAAGGATGGAGAATTTAGTGAGCCCAAAATGGCATCACCGTGTACTCAAAATGGTCATGTTTGGTCAAGAAAGTTGTCTTTAGAACATTTTGTTCTTTGACCCTCAGCTGAAAATATCCAGATCCGAGGTCTATTTTTGAAAAAACCCTTACTCCCTTTAACTGATCAAACAGATCCTCAATCCTTGGGAGGGGGTACTTATTCTTAATGGTCAGTGCATTGAGCTTCTTGTAACCAATGTACAACTTAAGGGTACCATATTTCTTCTTCTCAAAAAGTACAGGTGCTCCCCAGGGAAATGTACTTGGCCTTATGAAACCCTTCTTAAGCAACTTATCCAGTTGCTTTCTTAGCTCCACCATTTCAGGAATATCTATTCTGTAAGGAGCAACAGATGCTAGTGCAGCTCCTGGCACCAACATGATCTCAAACTCAACCTTTCTTGCAGGAGGGGGTTCCTAGGAGATCTATGGGGAACACTTCAGTGAATTTTCTTAATATGGGTATTTTACCCAGCTTTACTTATACTTCAGTTTCTTTTTAATCTTAGGTATTCACCTTTCATTATCTGGGGTTTGTGTTCCACCACTTTTAAATGACTCTCTGAGACTAACCCAGGAGAGCCTTCCAGAAATTGTGGTTCATATCCAGGCAAACAAAGTTTCCTGGCACCACAGTCTATGATTACCCCATTGGCATTAAGCCAGTCCATACCCAATATGATGTCATAGTCATAGGCTAGTAAATTTATTTATTCTTCCTTGGTTTCTATTTTACCAAGCCTAAGCATGCAATTTTCTCCTCGTATGTTATGTAATCATTATTTAATTCCTGGCAATTTTAACCAGGCACTTTTTATCCGCAGTGCATACTTTTAGGTTCATATATTTGCCTAGCTTAAAAGATACCATAGACAAACATGCACCAGTATTCATTAAAGTTGATACTTCATAACCGTCAAATAAAGTGTTACTTGTCAGGGTTTTTCTAACCCAACCTGACCTGGTCCATTTCTTCCTCAGAATCCTCAGCTCTTTTTGACATCATGGTCCTCTTGTGCTCTCTTCGAAGCCTTAATCTGGAATACTTTTCCAGTAGTCTGAATTTGTCTTTTTCTGCTTTTATCCTGATGCACATTAGGGCCTTGACCCTTTCTCAGTGGAGGTGGATGCATATTTGTCCTCCTCATGGGCAATTGCTTCTGTGCCCATTGTTACTGAACCCTCACGGGGTCCTCCATCCTTCTTTCCTGGTAGTACACTATCTTACCAAGTGATTCAATATTCTGGGTACAGTACTTAAGACAACTATCTATGAGTCTGTAGCATGGATTTTGGCCATGAAATTTTCCTTAAGTATTGCACCAAGGTCCATATCGAGCTACCTTCTTTTTTCTGTTGTTATCATTTCTTGGCTCATGTGCCAAGTTTTGACCATCTATTTTTCTGGATACCTTTTACATGCTAGTACTGCCAAGGCCTCTCATAGTTTGACCTATGGGCTACTTTTATTACTCTTTCTTGGCTCATATGCCAAGCTTTTTCTGCTTCTCAGATGGCTTCTGCATCCTACTAGTTTTCCCAGGGCTTCTCATGGCTTACCCCCGAAATTCTTTCTCCAAGGCCATAGTCCTCGAAAAAACTCCTTGGCCTTAGGTATTCCCGACCCTCATACTATGGGACATACCGAATGAGATCACTGAATCTCTACTCATACTCCAACACTGAAAGCTACTTTTGCTCAAACAGGCTAAACTTAACCTGCTTCTGATCTTTTCAAAGAAATACTGTGAATGGTCATCTTATTGCCCTTCTCCTGTGAGTGGGCCACCTAGCATTTCGCTAGCATAAGTCCTGTGGACTACTCGCCACCATAATTCAGTATTGCCTTCCAATCTGAAGGTTGTTAGTAAGACAATTTGAGAAGAGGAGATGTCCATCCTATCAAAGTTCTTCTCAACCTAACTCACCCAGAAATATGCCTCCTCTGGGTCACAACTACCTTCAAACACTAGGGATTCAGGACAAGCAACCCTTCTTGTTAGCCTTTTCTTAGGCTTCCAGTATTAGCAGTATTTGGCCTCTGGTATTAGCAGTATCCGGCCTCCTCTTTGGGTTTATTTATGTCCAGTTTCTCTGCTTCTGGACTTTCTTCCATCATCATCATTATCATCAGTTCCATTAGCTTGGTCTTATAGCACATATTCTCTCTCTCGCCTTTTTCTCATTGCTAATTCTCTTTATTGCCCAGCAGGTTCTAGATCTTGTACCTGACCTCTTGTCAAGGTTTGAATGCTCAATTGCTGGCATAGACTCTTACATTGCTTTCATTCTTTCCTGGGCATCAATGCCCGGTAACAATTTCCTTAATGGCTCATTAGCCCCAACTTGGGATTCTGGCACAAAGCCAGTATACTCATTCCCCTGATGGGAAGTTTCATTTTCATTTTGGCCTTCATTCATATTTCTAGTTCTCATCCTGTTCATAACAATAAAGCAAGGAACACAACACATATGCTCAATATTCATAAGTGACTCAACCTAGTGGACTTAACCTAGGGTGGGAACAAGTCTATACTATAAACAATCATAGACCAAAAAATTGGTCCTTAAGAGCAATCCATGCTCTGATAGCAAGCTGTCATGCCCAAACTTGCCCCTGGCCCATTCGGGCCCGATTACTTAAACACGCAGCGGAATTTTTCACAGAATGGGCATTTATTATTACTCAACAAGACATACGGGCACGACCCCAGGATACTTATCGGTAGTAGCTCGTTAAGTTCTTATTTAATAAAGGTGAAGTTTGGGTGCTCTCAGAAACAAGCTAGTACCTATGTGGAATTTAGTGTTCATTTCATGATCTTTATCATACTTAGCCAAGTACATGCATGGCAACCAAAACACCATATCCATATTTTGAAAACTTGTTTATGGATTCATGTCTTGCATACTTAGAAACATGCATACTTCATTCCATAACACATAGCTAAACATAAGCCTCTTCCAATATTTTCTCCATTTGTGCACACAATATCATAAGCATCACTTCATATACTTACATATTATTCTTAGCACATACCAAGCACATGGTAAAATCACCAAGCATACCAAAAACATACCATAGTCCGTGAGTTCATATTTACAAGTCATAAAAATGGTGTTATACTGAAAGTGAACATATTCACTTAAAACTTAGCCATGATATTTGGAAGCATAATACATGGCAAATAATGCATAATTCCATAGAACACATTCCACCTTAATGGACCTTGTTCCCACAAATTTCTAGACTCCATAAGCCTGCAGAAGGAAGTCCACACCATTAGCTTGATTCACAAGTAATCCATATCACATAAGACACTTAGAATATTGAGCAACACATCCACAAACCTTTACCATCCAAAAGAGTATATATTACTCTTGACCTTAATGCTTTTCTATAGCTCATTTTTCCTACAAAAGTATAGAATGGTGGGTGAGTTATAAAACTCAATAAGGAATTGTCTATATCTGCTACTTTTCTTCCTACTCGGGTTGCTTTCTTGCTAAGCTCCTCTTCCATGGCATTCTCCTTTTAGCTACCTGTCCTCACCCCTTCTCTTCCTTTCATAACCTCTATTGATCTTGTCAATCTGACCTTCTCTTCCACCACTACATCACCTCCTCCGCCACCGCAAACCAATCATCTCCCTTCCACATACTCTAATTCAACCCGCTCTTCTGGTCTTCTTATTTTCTTCTCTATTTCTCTCTTCAATTCTATATATATGAATTTTTTTGAGTTTGGCTTTTATGGTTAATGTTGGGCTTTTAGAAATCTTTATGATAAGTCTAAAATTCCAAAATTGTTTGGGAATCCAATTAGAATCTACACTGTATCAATTTCTCCAAAAGTATGAAAATTTCTTTGTTTTTTTCAACCACCAGAATGGTGCATTGCAACGGCATGCGTGGTGGTCAAAATTTGATCGGGACCAATATTTATCAACACAATAAAGAAATCAGGAAAGAGAGAAGAAGAAAGAGTGGAACAAAATAATTTATCTTCTTCTAGCAAAAAAATAAATAAATAAAGCAGAAAGAAAGAGAGAGAGAGAGAGAGAGAGAGNTTATGGAGAAATTATGGTTAAATTTAAAATACAAAGTATATGGATATAAAAAAAATTAGATATTCAGTATTGCCATGAGAAAAAAAGTTAGAAATAATAAATAATACTATGATAATTTTAAATAAAATAATAGATAAAAATGTTATTCACCAACATGAAAATTTTACAAGTAAAATAAAGTGGTAGTAATATGTGTCTTGATAGTATACACAATAGTTTAAACAAAAATACATCATTATACAATTAATAATCATGTGTTATTAGGTAATTAGTAAGAAATTATATTTAAAATGAATACAATATTCTATTAATATTGCATATTATTTTAATTTTTATATAGTTTATAGTGGTAATAAAACATAAATTAGATAAGAAATTATAAAATGTCTAAAGTACGAATATTTTAAATATTAGTTCTACAAACATAATCTCAACTCTCTAAAATCACTAGAAGACACTAAACCTGACTACACTCCTCAAACTGTCAATTCTATTACATATTCTTATATAGGTTTTGAGAAACGTACAAGGTAACCCACATACTTTATAACAACTTATTAAAAAGAGGAACATATGTACATTGAGATGTTCAAATAATAGGTTTTAGTATAAGCTAAATCAGATATAAGACTAAGTACAATGGACCTAACTTACTCCTACTAATGGAGATGACAAAAATAAGTCTACTGGCCCTACCTTACCTGATCTCAGCCATCCAAACTTGACATTACCTACAAAACTTGTTATGAGTTTAACAAATTTTACCTAAAATGTAAAAAAAAAAAAATTATTGTGGAGCATCAGGCTATTAAAATATGTATGAGAAAATAAAAAAAAATACAACGATGAGTGTGAGTATTTTAAGTATTAGTTCTAGAAACATAATCTTGGCCCTCTAGCATAGCTACCGCCAAGGGACATAAACTCGACTATCGCTCCTCCGAATTGCCAATTTTTTCTTATATGCCCTCCAAGTCTTGAGAAACCAACAAGTTGACTATCATACTTTATAACAACTTATTAAGAAAAGTAACATAGTTACATTAAAACGTTTAAATGATAGACTTTATCATAAAATAAATCACATATAAGATTAAGTATGATTGGTTGAGTTTGGCACCTACCAATAGGGATGATAGAATTATTCTATAGCCCCTACCTTTCTAAACCAGACCACTCTAACTCAACCCTACCAATAAAGCTTTGAGAGATTACGGGTTTAACTAATTCTACTACATCCCACCCCTCATAAATTAGTATATTTATTTCTAAATTTTTTTATCTCAAAATAATGTTATAATCTAATGTAGATTTTTCTATGTTACTTGAATTTATAAATTTTTATTTATTAATTATTTGTAGACATACATACATACATACATACATAAATAGAGAGAGAAGAAGAAGAAGAAGAAGAAGAAGAAGAAGAAGAAGAAGAAGAAGAAGAAGAAGCAACGGTA
The DNA here is from genome assembly GCA_000696445.1 of Aquilaria agallochum. NCBI lineage: Eukaryota > Viridiplantae > Streptophyta > Magnoliopsida > Malvales > Thymelaeaceae > Aquilaria > Aquilaria agallochum. The sequence goes on from KK903879.1 coordinate 31,956, forward strand.
GTAGCCTGAATCCAAGACATCAATGACAAAAAATTATAAACAATTTCAATCTTGAAAAATATGATTTTTCTAAATGAAAAATGAGATATACTTACATTTGTGTAGGGCTTGTAAGACTATGATATGTTAATATATATAGAGAAAAATATGAAAGAAAAGACATCAATTTTTCAAAATAGGTTGCATAACATATGGCTAATAAAATAAATAGAATATTTATATATGAAAGTTATATATTTAAAAGATTGAGTTTTCAAATTCAAATTGATATGTATAAATTTTAGAATAAATACATAGTTGACTTTCCTTTTAAATATCATAGTAATTAAAAATAAGAAATGTAATTTTCTAGCTAATAAAATGATAAAATTGGAATGTCAGTGTAAAAAAATGAGAGGTGGCAGCGTAAGTGTAAAAACACATAAGCAAGAGTTAAGAAAAAGATGTTTCTAGGCATGAAAATGATCATGCTCTAATATGTAATATTATATTACTAAAACCCCCTTTACTTCCCCTTTATAATAATATAATAGATAAATAAAAAGTAAATATGAGTATAAATAACATAAAATCGAATATTAATTTTTTGTTGAAAAACCAAGCTTACCGAATAAAGTTGATTGAATGTAAAACTTATATATAACTAAAAAGATAAAAACCTACAAAAGAAAATGAAAAGCAACATG